>CAUYLG010020266.1:0-36498 GCA_963573385.1 Cacajao melanocephalus | reverse complement strand
CCCACACAAACTATTGAATTTATCCATTTCTCATGTCTTTTTTTTTTTTTTTTTTTTTTTTTTTTGCTCTTCTCTGAAGTAAATCTTTGCACTTGTAGATAATTCTAATGACTGACATCTTGTTGTGTTAGTCAAAGGAGTCAGCCATTTTCCTTCAATAACTGGGGATATTGAAACTACATTTATTGATCTTGTTTAATTTCTGTGCTAGACTCCTTCCGTCACAGCTTGTTTCTAATTCAATGAAAAATCCCTGTGCCCCATCCAAAGAAAGACAGTAGCATCTTCGTTCCCACTCTATGACCCACCATTACAAACTCAAGCTAACTGGATCAAGGATAGACTCCTCAACAAATGTTGGCCACCATACCAACTCAGACCACAGACTACCTTACTTTGACCTTGACTCATTGTTTTTCTCTCCCTCTCCTCTCTCTTTCTCTGTCCTTCACCTTTTGTTCCTCTTCCTTTCCCTCTTGAACCTTGGCTCTCAGCCGGTCCTGAAGGCTTACAAAAACAGCTCAAAAAGACTGTTCTGAGGGTTGTTGGCAAAGAATTGTACCAATGATCCTGAGCATAAGACTTCAAAAGCTGGAAAAATCTAACGATTGCAACCACAAGTTAGTAACATTTCCAGAGGAAGAGAACTGTAACCTGAGATAGACTTAAGGTCACATGCTCATTTCTCCTTCTCACTCTCTGCAAATTTCAATCCACCTGCTAAGGGGATTAACTGTTTTTCAGATGCTCCTTAATGTGTGTCAGATGAATAAAGTCTTTCATCTCTATTTCATTAATATTGACTTTTAACGCTGAAAATAATTCAAATGTTGGTGAATTTTGGACAAAATCATAAAGAGACTAATCTCAGAAAATGTCCTTCTATTGAATGAAGAAGATGTAAACATGGAAACCAAAAATCCCATGCAGGTAGAGAAAGGGAGAGGGTTAGAGAGAGAGAGAGAAAGATTAAGAACCAGTTGATGCAGAGACATCTGGGCTGATTTAATTTTTCTACTAAGATATCAGTTTGCCCTCACTGTTAACGTTTAGTCCAAGTTATCAGCTTTTCTTGGATATTAAGAAATAATAATGCCATTCCAATAAACGTGTTTGCTCTAGTTGATTAAATTTGTTTGAAGTACTTCAAGTTTTAAAACCAAAAGTAACTAAGCAGACAGAGTTTTGAAAAGTCTGTTTGTCTCCATTTTTCTCTCTATGATAAAGCTTTACAAGTGATTACCCTAAAAAAGTCCTATGGGAGCTCAACGTAAAAAATGATAGCACACATGTTTAGTATTTTATAATTTCAAAACACTTCATATTATTAAATCTTAAAATCTGTAAGAAAGATTATGTGATTCTTTTTTGTATTCATGAAGATAACTGGGAAAATATAACTCAAAAAACAATGTGATCTCTGTGATGACAAGGATAATTCCTATTCCATTCACTATATGTTGCACACATGTTGACACTCTATATTTTTGGAATAGATGAATGAATGGGCAAATGTCCAAGAACATGCACAAATAACAATTAGGTCCTCTGGAGTGTGGCTATACTCCCAATTAGACTTTGAATAAATATCTAAGGACCTTTGTTTATGGTTGTTACACAAAAGTCAATAAAATGTTGTTTTAAAATATCTTTCCAACACATAACAATTTCCAGTGTTGTGCTAGAAACTAGTGACAACATTTAGCAAAATGTGATGCACTAATGACTACTCCTATTGGTAGATAACAGTTGTTAAGTTCAGAAATGTTGGCCAAGATTGGTGGCTCATGTCTGTAATCCCAACACTTTGGGAGGCTGAGGCAGAAGGATCACTTGAGATCAGGAGTTCAAGACCCGCCTGGCTAAGATGGTGAAATCCCGTCTCTACTAAAAATATAAAAAGTAGCTAGGCGTTATGGCATGTGCTTGTAATCCCAGGTACTTGGGAGGCTGAGACAGGAGAATTGCTTGAACCTGGAAGGCAGAGGTTACAGTAAGCCAAGATAGTGCCACTGCACTCCAGGCTGGGCAACAGAGCGAGACTCTGTCTCAAAATAAAAAAGAAGAAAGAAGGAAGTGTTTCAATGTTTTTGGTTAAAATATTTAGGATTTCTCTCTATCTATTATCTCTCTCTCTCTCTTTCTCTCTCCATCTATCTATGGCCTGACCTGTCACATGTCTTCTTCTATATGTTGGAGAAAAAGCTGCAAGTAAGATATCATCTTCACGTTCAAGTACCTTATCTTTTGGTGGGTGATACAAAAGTGAACAAGCACATACAGTATATACTTAAGAATTTTTAGGAAGGATTTTTTTTCCCAAGAACATGTTTTAGAAAATGCCAGGTTAGAAAACAAACATCATGTTATTATCATAAGCATCACTTGGTCCAAATGTTTATAGCCTCTCAAAGTGCCTATGTTGAAATCCTAACTCCAGTGTGACTTTATTAGGAGGGGGAGCTTTGGGGTTTGATTAGGTTTAGAGGAGGTCATGAAGGTACAGCCCTCGTGATGGAAGAGTGTCCTTGTAAGCAGAGGAAGAGACTAGAGCTCTCTCTCTCTCTGTCTCCATCACATGATGCATGGCAAGAAGATGGCCACCTGCAAGCCAGGAAGAGGGCCTTCACCATAAACCAAGCACTGAAGGCTCCTGGATCTTGAACTTCCGTCCTCCATAACTATGAGAAATAAAGTTCTGTTGTTTAAGCCATCCAGTCTATGATATTTCTTTATGACCGCCTAAGATGACTAAGACGGGCATCTTATGTAATTAGCTGGATGCTACATTCTTTTGATAAAACCATCGATAATGAATGATGTCTTGAGCTCACAGATGAAATGAATTTTCTAAACTGAATGATTATACTTCAATGTGCTCTGTTCTATACAGATATAAAAAAGGAAGTGCGGAGGAGTGGCAGCCTAACTGTCAATATGTGAGAAATCAAGAAAATCTTCCAGGAAATGCCTGCACTAAGTCTCAAAGTGTGTATTCTCGGTCAGTGGCTTTAGTCCAATAGCACTGTACCACTTTCAGAGCAGAGAAAAATGATACATGGCATTTGAGACCAAAGAGAAAAAAAACCATATACGTAGGCACATAGGCTAGGAGGACCGGAATAATATTCTGGAAGAGCTAAGGAGTTTGATCTGATTAGAGATTGAGATACATGTTGAGGTTTAAGAACAATGATACTAATTATCATAACACAATGAAATAATGACTGCATGACAGGGTATGTGAGTTGGCTTGGGCTGCCATAACAGAAGTCCACAGGCTGGGTGGCTTAAACAAGAGAAATTAATTTCTCACCGTTTTGGAGGTTAATAAGTCCAACCTCGGCCAGGCGCGGTAGTTCACGCCTGTAATCTCAGCACTTTGGGAGGCTGAAGCAGGCAGATCACCTGTGGTCAGGAGTCCGAGACAAGCCTGGCCAACATGGTCAACCCCGTCTCCACTAGAAACACAAAAATTACCCGGGAGTGGTGGCAGGCACCTGTAATCCCAACCACTCAGGAGGCTGAGTCAGGAGATTCCCTTGAATCCAGAAGGCGGAGATTGCAGTGAGCTGAGATCACGCCATTGCACTCCAGCCTGGGAGACAAGAGTGAAACATTGTCTCAAAAAAAAGGTAGTCCAACCTCCAAGATCAAGGTTCATGTCAATTGATTCCTGATGGAGGTTCTCTTTCTGCCTTGATGATGCTCACCTTCTCCCTTCATTCTCACATGGCCTATCTTTTGAGCCTCCATGTGGAGAGAGAAAGAGAAACGTCTCTTTCTTCCTCTTCTGTGAGACCATCAATTGTATTGAGTTATCCCCCCTCTTGTAACTTCATATAACATCAGTTATCTCCCAACGACCTTATCAACAAATACAGTCACCTTACAGGTTAGGGTTTCAACATATGAATTTTAGGGAGGGGTCACAATTCAGTCCATAGCACAGGGACTATAGGAAGCTCCTGATATGAAATATTTCTTATTAAACAATCTTAAAATTTCTAATTGGTGAGTACTGTTTTTATCACTATTTTAACGTGCCATGATATCATACTGGAGCAGGGAGATAGTACATATTGAAGATTCCTTACATTTTGTACATATAGCCTGAAGGTAATTTTATAAAATGTTTTAAATAATTTTGTGCATGACACAAAGTTTGTATTAAGTACTTAGGTTTGAAATTTTTCACATGTAGAGTCTTGTCAGTACTCATAAAGTTTCAGATTTTGGAGCTTTTTGAGTTTTGGATTTTCTAACTAGGGCTGCTCCACCTCTTTCATTCTTAGAGAAAGAAGAAAGGAAATAGGATCTATCAGAGGAAGAAACATGAGAAGAGCAGTCAAAAATGTGAACAAGGCTGGGCACGGTGGCTCACGCCTATAATTCCAGCACTTTGGGAGGCCGAGGTGGGCAGATCACCTGAGGTCGGGAGTTCGAGATCAGCCTGACTAACATGGAGAAACCCCATCTCTACTAAAAATTCAAAATTAGCTGGGCATGGTGGTGCATGCCTGTAATCCAAGCTACTGGGGAGGCTGAGGCAGAAGAATTGCTTAAACCCAGGAGGCGGAGGTTGCGGTGAGCCGAGATCGTGCCATTGCATTCCAGCCTGGGCAACAAGAGCAAAACTCTGTCTCAAAAGAAAAAAAATGAGAACAAAGCATGATGACCTAGGGAACCATCGAGGAACAAGACGACTTGCAAAGGTGGAAAGGTACATACTGATATTACACAGTGCAGATGGTCCCTGACTTAAGATGGTTTGAATTACGATTTTTCAATTTTACAATTATGTGATACACATTCATTAGAAACTTATTTTGAGTACTCGTACAACCTTTTTGCTTTTCACTTTCAGCATAGTATTTGATAAAATATGTAAGATTAAATACTTTGTTATAGAATAGGCTTTGAATTAGATTATTTTTCCTCAACTGCTGGCTAATACAGATCTTCTGAGCACGTTTCAGCATTTAAGGCAGACTCGGCTAGGCTACGATATTCGGTAGGTTATGAGTATTAAATACATACCCAATACAATGGGTATTGACTTAGCAATGTTTTCAGCCTACAATAGGTTTATCAGGACACAACTCCATAAGTTGAGGAGAATCTGTATACTTTTTTGAAAATGAAACTGTAAGAAAGCTTTTTAAAGAATGATTTACATAAATCTTTCCTTGGTATATAGGCAGGAAAAGAGCCACTCACATATAAAGCACAGAGGAAGTGAGAGGAAATTGAAACATTTTACCTACGAATGACTACTTCATTCTCATAACCTGAGAACTGCTGATATAGATCACAGAGGCCTGTTTGCAGGAAAAGTTAATTTGAAAGCTACTGAGCTAATAGCCCAGAGAGCTGTAACCAAGGACTCCTCAGTGATGTTTCTCACAGCCTCATTTTATCAACTGAGCAAATCACACCATGCCAAGGAAAGAACATAGCTAAAAAGAGCAACACACTGGAGAATGCAAACTAAAAATGTCATTCAAATGGAATAGGGTGAGTTCATGCCCATAGGTGAGTAAAAATAAATATGTGTAGACTGTGTTGGCTTCATTGATCCTAAATGCAGCTAGAAAATTTGGTTCTGTCATTAGAGCAAAGAGTTACAATGGACATGTGGTGTTCACACTGTTTATTTATTTATTTAGAGACTCGGTCTTGCTCTGTCACCCAGGTTGAAGTGCAGTGGCGCAATCAGAGCTCACTGTAGCCAAACTCTTGAATTCAAGGGATCCTCCAACTTCAGCCTCCTGAGTAGCTAGGACTACAGTCACATGCCACTACGCCTAGATAATCTTTAAATTTTTTGTAGAGACAGTCTCAGTTTGTCTCCCTTGCTGGTCTTGAACTCTTGGTCTCAAGCAATACTCCCACCTCAGCCTTTCAAAGTGTTGGGATTACAGGCATGAGCCACTCAACCAGTCCCACTATGGACTTTAGACATCTTATTTTGAATGTGGTTTTATGGTATGGCTCTGTGTTTCCACCCAAATCTCATGTTGAATTGCAATTCCCAACGTTGCGGAAGGGACCTGGTGGGAGGTGATTGGATCATGGGGGTGAATTTCCCCCGTGCTCTTCTCATGATAGGAACTTAGGAGATCTGGTTGTTTAAAAGGATGTAGCGCTTCCCCCTTCATACACTCTCTCTCCTGCTTCCATGTGAATACATGCTTGCTTCTTCTTTGCCCTATCACCATGACTGTAAGTTTCCTGAGGCCTTTCCAGCCATGTCTTCTGTATAGCCTGTGTAATTGTGAGTCAATTAAACTTCTTTTCTTTATACATTATCCAGTCTCAGGTAATCCTTTATAGCAGCATGAGAACAAACTAATACATATGGTATCAGCTTATTATATCATGGATGAAATAATAAAGCATAGTATTGGATTTGGTTATCTTATATTTTAAAGTAATAATATCACAGGCTCAGTATCTAAATATTAAAGCCTATAGATCTAAGGCATTTAAATATTAAAGCTTATAGATCTGAGGCATTTAAATATTAAAAACTATAGGTCTAAGGCATTTAAATATTAAAGCCTATAGATCTGCTTTCTATTTAATAATTTTCTTGCTCGCCCGATCTAACTTTGATTTAATCTAAAAACCATATCCCAGAAGTCACCTTTGACTTTTCTCCTGATATTCCAAATTTTATCTATTCATACATACTGTTTACTTTGCCTCCAAATAATACATAAATTTATCTGTTTGTTTTTAGCTCTATTTCCCATCATAAATAGATTTCATTAGCTCATGTCCAAAGCAATGCAAAATAATCTAACTGTTTTCCCTTCCTTTCATTCTAACCAATCTTCCAACAATTTCACAAAGTAACTTTAGGAGCTTTAAAAAATAGCTATTATCTTATATTAACCCCCATTATCTTCTTAGTAGCTTTCAACTATATTTACTGTAGCATCCAAATTCTTATATCTCCAGGGTCTTACACTATCCACTCTTGACGTCTGTGATTCCATCTTGTTTACTCTCACATGCTCACCAACCACACTGAGCATTCACATTCTCTCAAAATCAGGCTCTTCCATGACTCAGGCCCTTTATACATGCTTTTCTTGTTTGTAGAAATTCTCTCTTTCTCACACTTAATGAACTCTCTAATAAGATGCATGCTACCCGGATACTTTTTATTTCAATACTCTGTTATTTCTGTCTTAATTATATTCATCATGATTTGTCTAATGATATGCACACAGAAGTACTTAAAAATCTGTATTAAATAAACATGCAAACATGTTGCTCATTTTTGATATGTTTCCAATGACAAGAATGTGGTCTCTGACCTTGTCAAGCTTTCATTCTCTATATTTAATAGCTCTCTATTCTCTATATTTGTATATATATAGTTCTCTATATTTATATATAAATATTCTCTATATTTGTATATGTGTGTATATATATACATATATATACACAAATTTCTATAATGACAGGTAGAATCAATTATACACTTATTACAAAAGAGGCAGACTGTTATCAAAGTAGAGAGAAATTTACTGTGAAGATAAAAAAGTAGTGTGTTCAAAGGCATATTAAAACAAGCTTGGGTAACTTGTGTTAATAAATTCATTCATAAATATTAGAGGTTAAATACAACAGTGGCTTAACTCACACTAAGCTGGTTATGTGTTTGTGGCTTTCTAGAGCATTCTTCCTTGTAGTAATTCAAGTTAGAGCCAAATTTGGCTCTGCCCTCTCAACACACATGTGTTAGGTCACTGATGCAGAGAAGGGAAGATGTGGAGGAACAGGAGACAGATTTAAATGCATCACTTCCACTCATAGCTCATTGGCCAAAGGCTGTGGTCCCACCTAACTGCAAAGGGCTGGGAGTTGGGTGAGGGCATATGGACCATTCATGTTAAATGTTCCCACTATCCTGGGGAGGTGATTTGAGTATTGAGGTGAGGAAAATGTATCGACCAAATGGAGGATAATTAATGATTGAGTTGTAGTGACTTGAAAATATAATGTTACTATCTTTAAAAGTACAGGATACAGTGGCTACATATATGGAAGATAATTACATATTTCTCTTGTATATTACATTAAAATGCTTGTCCTTTTTTCTTCCGGAATGCTACACAAGAATCCTTCAGAGTTTCAATGTAAAACTGCTTGTGCTTCTTTGGATTGAACTTGAATAAAACAAACAAACCAAAATAGCAGATAATACTCTTCAACTTAAGAAATCATTTGCATTTTCTCACTTAAAAGACCACTGAATATTTCTAAAAAATCTATCATATATAAAACTACTCACCCTCAACAATATAAATAACTTGAGGTATCATCATATATAAAGGCAAATTTACTTTATTTAATTAATTTTTTTAATACAGAGTCTCACTCTGTCACTCAGGCTGTAGTGCAGTGGCACAATGTCAAGTCACTGCAACCTCCACCTCCCAGGTTCAAGCAATTCTTATGCCCCAGCCTTCCAGGTAGCTGGAATTACAGGTACATGCCACTATGCTTGGCTAATTTTTTGTATTTTAGTAGAGACAAGGTTTTGCCTTGTTGGCCAGGCTGGTCTTGAACTCCCGGCCTCAAGTGACCTGCCTGTCTTGACTTCTCAACACGCTGGAATTATAGCTGTGAACCACCATGCCCAGCAAAAGGCAAATTAAATTAGTACACAGAAAACCTAAATGTATGGACTACTTTGTGCCATATACATTACTTCAGATTTTTAAAACTCTTTGTTGGGTATTTCCATCAGTTATTTAATTTGTCCTTATAGTTATAATTTCCATAAAATTATCTAGCTAAAAAATTGAAATACTTAGTAAATACTTTTCAACAATTGTTCAGCCAACCCAACTGATTCTTAATCTAAAATCAAAGGAAACATCGACTTCACTAAGATGACTAATAACAAAACAAAAACAAAATCAAACCACCATCACAGAATTCTCAAGACTCTAGAATTAGATTCAGATTAAAATCTGAATTAGAATTCCCAGAATGTAGAATTTACAAAATTAATGGTACAGGTCTAGCCATGGCTAACACAAAATATGAATTTCTGGACACAAGGGAGCTTGGACTCTATATTTATTGATAAATTAGATAGATATTATATATATAATATCTTATATATAATATATAATATATATAATATATATTATATATATCATTAATATATACATAGTATATATTATATATATCATATATATATATATATTCAGTTTCACACCCAGTGTAACAAAGCAAATATTCCAATAAAGCAAATCATAATTGTTTGGTTTCCTAGAACTTATAAAAGTTATGTTCATGTTATAGTATATTAAGTGTGCAATAGTATTATAGCTAAAGAAAATGTACATACCTTAATTTAAAAATATTCAATTCCTAAAATAATGCTAACAATCATCTCGGTGTGTAGCCTTCCATTGAAGGGTCTTGGCTTGATGTTTGTGGCTGTTAACTGATCAGCGTGGTGTTTGCCGAAGTCTGGGTTGGCTGCAGCGTTACTTAAATAAGACAATGATGAAGTTTGCTGCGTTTATTGACTCTTCCTTTCAGAAAATATTTCTCTAGTATGAAATACTGTTTGATAGCATTCTATCCACAGTAGAACTTATTTCAAAATTGGAGTCAATCCTCTCAAACCCTGCCTCCCTTTTGTCAACTCAGCCTATGTAATATTCTAAATATTGTCATTTCAAAAATGTTCACAGGTTCTTCCCCAGCATTGTTTTCATTGTAACAAATCACTTTTCTAGCTCATTCTTGAGAACCAACCCCTCATTCATTAAAGTTTGATCATAAAGTTGCAGCAATTCAGTCCTATTATGAAGGCTCCATCTCTAATTTTGGTTCTCTTGCAATTTCCAACAGATCTGTAGTTACTTCCTCCACTGAAGTCTTCAACCCCTCAAAGTCATCTGCAAGGAATGAGGAGTGAATCAACTTCTCCCAAATTCCTATTAATGTTGGTATTTTGAACCCCTCCCACAAATGTAAATTACAGATATTCTTAATAGCATCTAGAATGGTGAATCCTTTCCAGAAGGTCATCAATTTACTTTGCCCAGATCCATCAGAGGCATGGTTGCAGGCAGTTAGTGAGGGAACAGGAATGATTACTTGCAGGTGGCTAAAAGCAACACAAAGCGGGCCAAACAGGTTACTGCAAGGACCTGACCCCTCATGGAAAGGAACTGTTATGGCAGACTGCAGACATCCTGCTTTAGGTACAGATAAGAATGTAACTAAAAACAAACTGGCCACAACTGTTTAAATCCAAGACAGCATGAAACTTGACCACTGTTGTCCCTTGGTTTCATTACGCCACTGTTCCCACAAAATTATCATGAGGAAACCTCCCACTCCCATCATGCACCTGATGCTATGACAGTTCCAGATTAACCATATTTAGTCACTACAAGGGTGGCATCCCAATTCCAGAATTGCTCACTCATTTCCCAGAAAACTCTTTCCCTTATTATAGAATATTCTATGCTTTCACTGTGTTTATGATGGGTTATGGTTAGGGCTCAGGTTGGAGTAGGGGTAGGATGAATGTTAAGGTTAGGGTTTCGTGCTTTCATTATGCTTATTTTATATAGTGTGTGAGTCCTGACCACATTGGGTGTGGTTCATTCTTTTAAGTACACCCACACTCCTCTCTTGAGTGTGAATTTACTTTCGCTCCACAATAAAGTTTCTATACTTTCACTTTGGTCTCACTTTCAAATTCTTTGGTGCAGCGAGGACAAGAACCTACCAGCCCAGAATCACTATTTAGGGCAGCAGTATTATGGAAGGTAATTTCTTGAATGAGACTTGAAATTTGAAATTACTCCTTGATGCATAGCTGCAGAATGAATGTTGTATTAGCAGGCATGAAAACAGCATTAATCTCCTTGAATACCTTTATCAGAGCTCTTGGGTGACCAGGTGCATTGTCAATGAGCAATAATATTTTGATAGGAACCTTTTTATCTAAGCAGTAACTCTTCACGGTGGGCTTAAAATATTTAGTAAGTTATGCTGTAAACAGATGTGCTGTTATCCTGGCTTTGTTGTTGCATTTATAGCACAGGTAAATTAGATTTAACACAATTTTAAGGGCGCTAGGATTTTCAGAAAGGAAAATGAGCATTGGCTTCGACTTAAAATCACTAGTTGCCTCAGTCTCTAGCAAGAGAGACCGCCTGTCCTTTGAACACTGAAGCCAGGCATTAACTTCCCTTATCCAGCTATGAAAGTCCAAGATGGCCTCTTCTTTTAATAGAAGGTTGTTTTGTCCACATTGAAAATCTGCTGTTTAGTGTAGCTACCTTTATCAATTATATTACCGAGATCTTTGGATAACTTGCTGCAGCCGTAGACATCAGCTCTGCTGCTTCACCTTGAACTTTTCTGTTGTGGAGATGACTAACTTCCTTAAACCTCATGAACGAACTCTCCTAGCTTCAGACTTTCTCTGCAGCTTCCCCATCTCTCTGAGCCTTCATAGAATTGAGGAGAGTTAGGATCTTACTCTAAAATAGTTGTTCACTTAAGAGAATGTTGTGGTTGGTTTGATCTTCCAGCAATAAGGTCATTTCACTTTCTTATCATTCGTGTGTTCAGTGGAGTAGCATTTTTAGTTTCCTTCAAGAACTTTTTCTTTGCACTCACAAGTTGGCTGACCATTCTGCACAAGGAGCCTACCTTTCAGCCTCTCTCACTTTTGAATGTGGCTTCCTCACTAAGCTTAATCATATCCAGATTTTGATTTAAAGTGAGAAACATGCAACTCTTCCTTTTACTTGAGCACTCAGAGGCCATTGTAGGGCCATTCATTTCAATATTGTTGTGTTTCAAGAAATAAAGAGCCAGAGGAGAAGGAGAGTGACAGGGAAATGACCAGAGAACAGTCAAAACACACAACATTTATGGATCAAATTTGCCATCTAATACGGGCACAGTTTATGGAGCCCCAAAATAATTCCAATAGTAAAATCAAAGATCACCAATCACAGATCACCACAACAGGGATGATAATAACAAAGAACTTTGGAATTTTCAAGAATTTCCAAATGTGACACAAAGACACGAAGTGAACACATGTTGCAGAAATGGCGCTGATAGACTTGCTCAATGCAGGATTGCCACAAACCTTCAATTTATAAAAAACAAAATGAAACAAAAAACATCTGGAAAGTGGAATAAAGTACAATAAAAGGATGTATGCCAATATTATAAATAGAAATTGAGATATTATATAATACATATTTCAACTACATATTTTTTATGAACATATATATGATATATACCTATCAACTAAGTGCTTATAAGTATTAATCATAACATATAACGTGCATATCTACTTAAAAAGAAATGTATTCTGGGAATTATTGATACACAGACTAGAAAAAAAATTTATAATCTAAAGAAATAAAAGGATGGTATTACTGCAACAAATACCTCTTGACTTCCCATTATATATTAAGTGTAGGTGATTCCATTTTGAGAAAGGCATTCTAGTCCTGATTCTTGCCTGTCTGGAGTTTGCATCTTGAGGGAATGATAATAATATACAAAAAGGGGCTAGGCACCATGGCTCACTCTTGTAATCCCAACACTTTGGAAAGCTGAGGCAGGTGGATCACCTGGGGTCAGGAGTTTAAGACCAGCCTGGCTAATGAGGTGAAACCCCGTCTATACTAAAAATACAAAAATCAGCTGGGCGTGGTGGCACATATATGTAATCTCAGCTACTTGGGGGATTGAGGCAGGATAATTGCTTGAACCGGGAAGGTGGAGGTTGCAGTGAGCTGAGATCGTGCCACTGCATTCCAGCCTGGGCGATAGTCTTAAAATACATATATATATATATACACACACACACATACACACACACATACATATATATATACACGTATACATATATATATACGTGTGTATATATATATATGTATATATATATATTACACACACAAAAAGGAAGGACTCCAGTGCAGAATGCTGAACTTCAAGGTACAGTGAAGCAGGCAGAGACGTGTCTAGCATTGCTATGGTGGGCCAGAGGAGAAATAGACAGTAAGATGGGAAAGGAAGAATATTTTCCCCTAAAAGCTTTTCTAAAATATTCTTACCACAGCCAAGAGGCTATATAAACATCTGGCTTCCAAAAAAAAAAAAAAATTGGGGCCAGACTGACTCAGACTACATTTTTTCCATGACAAAAGAGCTATAATTTTACAATGAGTATAAATGTGGAAATTTTAGAAATGTATTTTGTTGCAAAATGCACTGGGATACGTAAGTTCTGTGAGTGGAAAATGGAGCTGTAATTTATTGCTCCAGGAAATTTTCTCATTATGTAGTCTCAGCATTACAAGAATAAACCAAGCAAGGTTGGAAATAAAATCTATTGTCCAAGATTTGGTTTCTCCACAATTATTTAGACACACGTTTGAATTTTTTTCACAGCAATTACCTAGCCCAGGGTTTTCCATTATCTCAATTTTGCCAGGATTAACAAGGACTTAAAATCTTTTTTCTGAAATGTTGCAGAATAGTGTTATTCATACAGAAAAGGACACCGATGTTTCAGATGAGCCAATTATACAAAATCTCATATTTCTGTGTCAGTTGTACAATAGATAGCTTGTCTATAAACACCAGTTTGAATCTGCCCTGAATGGAAATGTCTAAAGGACTTTGGTGGTTGTTTGAAAAATAGAAAATGCCTCTGCAAGAAATCTAATTAATTAGTTATGAAAATAATTTAAAATTATGTCTGTTTTTTAGTCGAAGTAACATGGATGGATATTGAGTGCGAAGGAAAAAGGAAGACACTTGGAAATAGCGTGGATTTAGGTAAAACAATCCTTATCTATTTTTAATAAAGTGGGATGAACCCCTCTAAATGTCCCACACAGTATGACAGCCCAGTCATGCAGGCCACTCTTACTCACAGAGTCCCGTTTTCTTCCTCTTTAGCACTTAGCACTTCTGTCACTACAAACACATGTGATGCTTTGATTAATAACACTGTTCTCCCTAACTAGAATATAAACTCCATGAATCTAAAGAGTGTGAATATTTTTTTCTTCTAGTCTGGCATATTGTAAGTCTTTAATATATATTTAAAGAAAGGGGGAGGGTTTTTTTCTGAGACAGAGTTTCGCTCTTAGTACCCAGGCTGGAGTGCAATGGCGCGATCTTGGCTCACCGCAACCTCCGCCTCCTGGGTTCAAGCAATTCTCCTGCCTCAGCCTCCCGAGTAGCTGGGACTACAGGCTGTGCCACCATGCCCAGCTAATTTTTGTATTTTTAGTAGAGACAGGGTTTCACCATGTAGGCCAGGATGGTCTCGATCTCCTGACCTAGTGATCCACCTGCCTTGGCCGCCCAAAGTGCTGGGATTATAGGCATGAGCCACCAGGCCCGGCCCCTGTTTTTTTTTTTTTTTTGAGACAGAATCTCACTCTGTCACCCAGGCTGGAGAGCAGTGGCACTATCTCTCCTCACTGCGACCTTCGCCTTCTGGATTCTCCTGCCTCAGCCTCCCAATAAGCTGGGGTTACAGGAGGGCACCATCATGCCCAGGTAATTTTTGTAATTTTAGTAGAGACCAGGTTTTGCCATGTTGGCTAGGCTGATCTTGGACTCCTGTCATCAAGCAACCTGCCCAGCTCGGCCTCCCAAAGTGCTGGGATTATAGGTGCAAGCCACTGCACCTGTTCTATATTTAATGAAAGTTGTTAAATCAAAGATTAGAAAATTATTTCATAGGTAAAAGAATTCTAATAATTTCTCTGGAGTTAATCTGGCTAATCTGGCTTATCTTCTGTTTTCTATATTGTAAGAGAAAAACGTATGATGCATGGTGTGTATCTAAAAAATACCATACTAGAAACTGTGGAGACATATACCTTACAGTGAAGATCCCACGAATAGCTGAATATTCCTGCTCTGTCTGCCTTTATGTTACACTTAAGATGTCGATTAATAAAGGATAATTTTCTAGTCTCACTCTTTTACATAGAATAGGACATTATTCACAGACTGGTGAACACAAAGTAAATCTTATAGAAAATCAAACTTTCATATGTTCCAAATATTTGTGCTATCATTCTTGTGGAACCTTTCAGATGAAAAATATTCAATGACCAATTATCCAAATGAGGAAGAAAAATGTGTCACGAAGTTTAAAAAAATTTTTTTAAACTATATGGGAGTCTAAAATATAGCTCCTGATATAAGTGATCTGATGATAAAATTAAGCTGTTCCGTGTACTGAACAAGCAAACAATAACAGGTACTGTAATTCCTCACTTAATGCAATTGATAGGTTCTTGAAATCTACAACCTTAGGCAAAATGACTTATAATGAAACTGACTTTTTTCTTATCAATGTCACAATGAAATAACATTGAAAAAATATTATTTGAGGATCTGCTGTACATTGTTTCACTTTAAGTTACAGTTTCTAAGAACCTGTCAATGATGTGAAGTGCAGACTTACTGTAATTCATATAAAATTCCTATACAGTGAGTCATGTATAATAATTTGCTGATATTTCAGTCCCTGTCTTCATTCACCATGAGTGTCTGGGCCTTCTGGAAAATTGAAATGATTTGGAATTGCAGCGTGCTCTTCTTTGGCACACAAAGACCTAATCAAGTAGCAGGATAAAGTAGAAAGACCATGTTATTAGTTATTAGCAGATGAGAGGGGACAAATTCAATTTATATAAATTATGAGGTGCAGTGGCCTTGGGTAGGTAAGTTAATTCCTCTGGCCTTTCTATACATATGCATGTCATAATATTAACTACCAGCATCCAATCTTATAGACAACAGTAGAGAATAGAAAGTATGCTGTGAAAACGATAAAGAACTACATGTATTTCTTTTTTTTATTATTTAATACAATAAAATAGCAAATATAGTAGGTTGAAAATGTATCTGAAAACTCAATTACCAACAGAAAATTTTTAAAATTAGAATATCTATCAGCATCATGTGTCCTAGAATTGAACTCAATTTAGAACTGAATATTAGTGAAGAAAAACACTTTTATAAAGAGGTTTACTTCTTTTTTTACACCACACACACACACACACACACACACTCTCACTCCCCAGAGGAAGGTTTCCAAAATCTGGTCTTGATTTAACGTTGTGAAAAACCAGACCACGGTTTCAACTCTTCACCGTATTTATAACAGCCGTTAAGCTATACAAATGCCAGCTGCCAGAGTCCATTAGGATTAAATGAGAATCTCTCTTTTTGATTCCTCAGAAATTCATTGATTGATTCTGACTATCTCCCGTTCCTATCAGTTAAGGTTAAACTAGAAACAACTCCCTGCAGTTGGGTGAATGCAGCTGGCATTGACATATAAGGACCATTAACTGTCTTCTATTATGCATTTGTGAAAAAAAAAGCAGCTTAGATGGTATGATTGGTGCAGTGAACTAATAATGAAAATGCTTTTTCCTGCGGCTTACTGTTTATCAATTGATACATGTGCTCTTACCAGAGGAACATATCAATTTTTTTAGCCTTGGCAAACTCCTCCACACTGCACCTATTGCTTATGGTGATTGAATGCTGAGGGTCATGTGAAATGCTAAAGAGGAAAGCATCTTGCTAGAGAATTACATATAAGTAATTCTCATCCAGGGACTATAAGCAGAGTTACTGGACAATAGCAGAGCTCATTTCCAATATGGTATAATAATGACAACACGATGAGCTAATCCAAAAAAGAACATTGTCAAAACTCAGGAAATGGATACCCTTTCAGAAAGCCATAAGTTTGAGAACGTTTTTTGGTTCTAATGGCTAACCATTCACAGACAGAGAGATGGACATCTGTTATTGGGCTCAGTTTGTAGTGTGTGTGTGTGTGTGTGTGTGTGTGTGTGTGTTTTGCCAAGAGTTATTTTAGAATAATTACTACATGCAGGTTTTTAGAGGCATGAAAATGTTAATGAGCCTTATGTATACAGGACATCTTTCTTTGTCATCTGGAAATAGAAAGTATTACTAGCTTTTAGGGGCTATAAAATTTAATCAAGGTTTAATTGGTGTTTTAAGACCCTATAAAGATTTCATATGAAAATATTTTTAATAATATATTCTCTAAACTAGCATTTCCCAGAAAAAGGCATCAAAGGACAACTTTTAGATAATTCTGTTCCTTGATTTAATAAAGTTATTCTTCCTAAAATAAGATAATTTCATTTTTTGGTTACTTAGAAAATAAATATTGATCTTAAGAAGCATGGAAGAAAAATAATATTTCTTTCTAATCCTTACTGGTGGTTTTTGTTAATCAACTCTAAAATTGAAAATGGAGAGAACTGAGAGTACAAAGAGAAAAAACACAATTTCAAAAATTAGAAAAATATGAATAAATCAAATATTAACACACACATGAGAAAATGGCAGGAAGCCATAAGCTTGAAAAAGCATACCACCTGGTATGGTGGACAAAAATAGTACCTGCCCCATTTCATAGCTTAAATACTCACACCCCAATCCCTGTGACTTGTGAATATTACTCTACATGGCAAAAGGAATTTTGCAGTAATGATTAATTTAAGGATTTTGTGATAGATGTATTATCCTGGGTTATCAGAGTGGGCCTGAGGATAAGAATTCTTAAGAGAGTCCAAGAAGGAAATTTGACTACGAAAACTAAGAACCAGAAGGATATAACTTGGGCAAGACTGTGGGCCACTGGTGGCTTTTAAGATAGATGACTGCATCCACAAGCCGAAGTATTCAGGCAACCCCTATTTCCCTGAAAAAGGCAGGGAAAGAAATCCCTCCTGGAGACTCCAGATGAAATGCAGTGCTGACAACACCTTGATTTTAGCCCATTGAGACTTATGTCAGACTTCTGGCCTACAGAACTTTAAGATACTAAAGTTGCACGGTTTTAAACCACCGAATTTGTAGTAATTTTTACAGCAGCCACAGGCAACTAATGAACACAGCTAACTCACTGGTATTAGAAGGTGGCCTTGCCAGAGAGTGATGTCAGCAAGATGGCTGATTAGAAGCACTCAGCGTTTATCCTGATCCAAAGACACCCCAAATAACAAACAACTATATGTTGGTAGAAAAGAGCTAGATTATATCAACAGAGTAACAGGAACCCTGGTGAGCACAGAAATTCAGTATTGCCACTAGAGAGTGAAACAAAATCCATGGCCTCCACCACCTCATCCCCGGTTAGAATCAGTTCAAATCCAAGAAAAATTCCTTCTTGGGGAAAAAGAAAGCAAGAGAATCCCAGCAGTCCTCATCAACAGACACTTACAGTCCTCACGGGTGGAGATCACTGAAACCCTCATGGGCAGTAGACGCAGCTGGGGGAGCTTCTGGAGTCCACACAACTGTGCTCCTCTCAGAGAAGAAGCTGACACTATGCCCTACCTCCTGAGGCACAGTGAAGCTCCTGTACCACCCCACCTTGGAAATTAAGCTACTGCTGGAGTGTGTCCTGCTCTGGAGGCCAGTGTCCTCATGCCTTTCTATCCTTGAGGTTTCACTACAGCAGAACCACCTCTGCTTGGTGGCCCAATATCCCCAAGCTAAGCTGTGAGGTGGCGATAGATCCCACCCTGTGGGGCCAAGCATCCCTAAAGCCACTCCCATTCGCAGTTGCAGCTGTGCCCTGCTTCACTAAGAGGCTGAGCTGAAGCCGCTCATTGCCTCCTGGGAAAATGGTGCCTTGATGGAGCTGCTGTATCTGCCCCTCCCAGTCACTGCTGCATCCTGCATTTCAGGGCCCAGGCTAAAACTGCACAATCCCTCCCAAATAAATGATTCCTGGGTGGAGCTGCACCATCCAGTTTTCTCAATTCTTGCTGTGCCCTGTCTCTAGGGATCTATGCTGAAGCTTCACACTGCCTCCTGAGAAAAATGTTTATTTGGCAAAGTCACTCCATATACTCCTTGCAGCCATTGCTGTGCTATGACTGCTCTCCCCTGTGCTAGAGCTGAAGTAGCACCCTTATCTAGGGGAAATGGTGCCTTGGCTGTCCACTTTAGTCATGCTATCCACCATTTATACCTAAGTTGAAGCAACATTATGCGTCTCAAGAAACTGGGCCTTACCCACAATTTTATATATATATATATATATATATATATATATATATACACACACACACACACACATACACACACACACATATACACACATATAATTATATATAAATATATATGATATAAATATATAAAAAAACATATAATAAAACAAATCTATATATAAATATAAATCATACAATAAACATATATGATTTATAAATCATATATATACATAAATATAAATAAATATTTAAGTCTCATGGCTTAAATAAAACATCTTAAAGTTACTACAAACTATTCTCTATTCACAAAACAGAAATATATAGCGGATGCACAAACATTTAAAAGAAAAAGAATTAAAATTTACCAATACAGAAAATTACAAAAATAAACAAGAGGGGGAAAAAAAGGATCAACAAAACAACTAGAAAGCAACTAACAAAATGGCAGTAGTTAGTGCTTATCTGCCAATAATTACTTTTAATGTAAATGGAATAAATTCTCTAATAAAAAAACATAGAATGGGTAATTTAATTAAAGGAAAAGCAACAAGAGCAAAATCTGTGCTGCCTATAGGAGTCCTATTTTAGCCTATGAACATATAGTCTGAAAGTAAATGGATGAAAGAAGATATTCCATGCAAATGATAATCAAAAGACATCACAGATAGCTAAACTTATATCAGAAATAACAGACTTCAGATTGAAAACAATCAGAAAAGACAAAGAAGAATGTTAATAATGACACAACTTACCAAATAGATACAACAATTATATATCCACCTAAATCAGAGTGCCCAAATATATACAAATATATATATATATATATATATATATATATATATATATAGCAAATACTAATGAGCATAAAGGGAGAAATAGATCAAAATAATATTAAAGGCCTTCAATATTCCACTTTCAACAGTGGTCAGAACTACCAGACAGAGAAGTAATGAGGAAAAACTGCAATTCAACTGCATTGGACACAAAATGGGCCTAACAGATATATAAAAAATTTCCTATTTAACAGCAGCAGAATACACATTTTTGTCCCATGCACATGAAACATTCTTCAGGATAGTGCATATGTTAGGTCAAAACAAGACTTAATAAATTTAAATTGAAATCATATCAAGTACTGTTTCTGACTACAATGGCATGAAACTTGTCATTGATAACAGGAGAAACTTCAGGCACTATACCAATACGCAGGAAAACAACAACATACTCTTGAACTATCAAGGCATCATAAAGAAACTGAAAGTGAAATCAGAATATTTCAAGAGACAAATGAAGAGACAAATATACCAAAACTTATGGGAAACATCAAAAGCAGGATTCAGAGGAAACTTTATAGTGACAAACACCTACATTAAAAAATTAGAAATGTCTCAAACAAGTTAACATTTAAATTAAACCCAAGGTTAGTAGAAGAAACTGAAAAATAAAGATCAGAGTAGTAATAAATGAAATAGAGACTTAAAAAATACAAAAGATAAAGAAAACAGGGATTTTTCTGTAATGATAAACAAAACTGACAAACCTTTAGCCAGACAAACTAAGAAAATAGGACAGAAAACTCAAATAAAATCAGAAGTAAAAAAGGAGACATTAAAAGTGTTACTACAGAAATACAAATGGTCATAAGGCACTACTATGAACAACTATATACAAGCAAATTGGAAAACACAGAACAATTATATACTAAAAAATTGAAAACCTCTCAAGAATGAATCATGAAGGAATAAAAAAAATCTAAATACAGTGGATCACACCTGTAGTCACAGGACTTTGAGAGGCTGAAGTAGGAGAATTGCTTGAGCCCAAGAGTTTGAGACCAAACTCGGGCAACATGGCAAGATCCCATTTCTACAAAAAATAATTTTAAAAAAAATTAGCCGAGTGTGGCGGCATGCCCCTGTAGTCCCAACTACTTAGTGAGCTGAGGCAGGAGGACTGCTTCAGCCTGAGAGGTTGAGATTCCAGTAAGCTGAGATCATGCTACTGCACTCCAGCCTAGCTAACAGAATGAGACTGCCTCAAAAATAAAAACAAACAAACTAAATCGACCTATAATGAATAACAGGATTAAAATAGTAATACAATCCTCACATCAGAGAAAAGCCTAGGAACTGAAGTTTTTCACTAGTGAAATTTAGCAAGCATTTTTTTAAAATCAAATTCTTCTCAAAGTTTTTCAGAAAATTAGGAGGAGGAAATTCTTCCAAAGTCATTCTATGAGACCAGAATTAACCTGACATCCAAACAAGGTGAAGATACAACCACAACAAAAAACTACTGGTTGATAAAACTGATAAGTACATATGCAAAAATCATCAACAAAATACTAACAAAACAAATATAGCAGCATATTTGAAAGATTATCCACCATGATCAAGTGGGTTTCATCCTAATGACACAAGCATGATTTAATATATGCAAATCAGTAAAGGTGATTCTTTGTATTGAGAGAATAAATGACAAAAACCATATGATAATTTCAATAGATGCAGAAAAAGCATTTGACAAAATTCAACATCCCTTTCCAATAAAAACTCCCAACAATTAGGCATCTAAGGTATGTACTTCAACACAATAAAAAACATATACGACAGACTCACAGCTAACAACACACTACATGGGGAAAATAAAAAAGTTTTTCCATTAAGTTAAGAAACAAGACAGGGATGCTCACCTTCTCTATTTCTATTGAACACAGGGCTGGAAGTCCTAGCCAGAGGAATTAGATAAAATAAAAAAATAAAAAGCATCTAAATAGGAAAGGAGAAGGTTCAATGTCCCTGTTTGCAGATGACATGATCTTATATACAGAAAACCCCGAAACTCTATGACCAAAAAAAAAAAAAAAAAAAAAATGCACTGTTATAACTAATCAAAAAATTCAGTAAAGTTGCACGATACAAATTCAACATACAAAAATCAATAGTATTGCTGTATGCTAACAGTTAATTATCTGGAAAATATTTTTTAAAATCTAATTTACAATAGCTACAAATACTAAGTAACATAGGAATAAATTTAACCATCAAGGAAAAGAGCTACACACTGAAGACTATAAAACACTGATGAAAGAAATTCAAGGGTTCACAAATAAATGGAAAGATACCCCGTGTTCATGGATTGGAAGAATTAAAATTGTTAAATAGCTATACTACCCAAGGTGATCCATAGATTCAATGTAGTTACTGTAAAAATAGCAAAAATATCCTTCAAATAAATAGAAAAAGTCCTAAAAATCACATGGAACCACAAAAAATTCTAAACGGCTAAAGCAATCTTAAGTGAAATTAACAAGTTGAAGTCATCATACTTCTTGAATTAAAAATATACTACAAAGCTATAGGTACAGACTGGCATAATAAAACAGACAGATGGACCAATGGAGAATGTATTAGTTCATTTTCACACTCCTATAATGATACCTAAGACTGGGTAATTTATAAGCAAAAGATTTTTGATTGACTCACTGTTCCACATGGCTGGAAAGCCTCAAGAAACTGTCATGGCAGAAGGCAAAGGGGAAGAAAGGCATGTCCTAAATGGTGGCAGGAGAGAGAGAGCAGGCAAAGGGGAAATGCCACACTTTTAAAGCATTAAATTGTGTGAGAACTCACTCACTGTCATGAGAACAGCCTGGGGGAAACCACTCCTATAATCTAATTACCTCCCATCAGGTCTCCCCCTCCACAGGTGGGGATTACAACTTGAGATGAGATTTGGGTGGGGACAAAGAGCCAAACTATGTCAGAGAAGAATAGTGAGCACAGAAAAAAATTCATATATCTACAGCCAACTAATCTTTGATAAACAGGCCAACAACATTGGGGAAAAGACAGTCTTTTCAATAAACAGAAATTGGATATTTAGATATTCACATGCAGAAGAATAAAACTAGACTTCTCTCACCATACACAAAAACCAATAAAAATCAATGTAAGGTTCCAAACTATGAAACTACTTAAAGAAAACAGGGGAAATGCTACATGTCATTTGTCTCAGCAAGAATTTTTTGGATAAAACCTCAAAAGCACAGGCAACAAAAACAAAAATAGACAAATGGGATTAAAATCTTCTACACAGCAAATGAAACAATAGAACGAATAGACAACTTATAGAAGGGGAGAAAATATTTATAAACTCGTCATCTGACAAAGGGTTCATATCCAGAATATATGAAAAACTCCGACAATTCAACAGCAAGACTCAAACAAACAAGCTAATGATCCAATTACAAAATTGGTAAATGGTCTGAACAGCTATTTTTCAGAAGAAGACATATAAATGGCCAATTGTTATATGAAGAAATACTTCATGTAACTGACTAATCATCGGAGAAAGCAAATCAAAACCATAGTAAGATAGCACCTTACTCCAGTTACAATGACTATTATCAAAAAGACAATAGATAACAACTGTTAGTGAGGTTGTGGAGAAAAGAGCCCTTAACACTGTTGCTGGGAGTGTAAATTAGCATAGCCATTATGGAAAACAGTAAGGAGGCTTCTCAAATAAGTAAAAATAGAACTACTATATGATCTAGCCATCTTATTACTGGGTATATACCCAAAAAAAGGGAAATCAGTATGTTGAAGAGATATTTGCACTCCCATGTTCAATGCTGCGCTATTTCCAATAGTCAAGATATCGAATCAACTTTAGCATTTATTGAATCAATGGATAAAGAAAATATGATATATATTCAAAATGAGATACTATTTAGCCAGAAAAAAAATAAATAAAATCTTGTCTTTTGCAACAATATAGATAAACTTGGGGGTCATTATATTAGGTGTGTTAGGTTAAATAAGACAGACACAGAAAGACAAATCCTGGCATATGTGGAATCTAAAAAAAGTTTACCTCATGGAGGTGGGAGCAGAAAAGTGGTTCCCATAGGCTGAGGAGGATAGGAGTAGGAGTCGTGGGGGAGAGCTTGTTCAGCAGTTACAAATTTACAGTTAAGAGGGATAAATTTTGATGTTCTGTTGCACAGGATGGTGACTATAGTTAAAAATTATATATATATTCCACAATAGTTAGAAAAAAGAATTCCGAAATGTTCTCACCATAAAAAATAGTAAATGTTTGAGGTAATGTATTCCTTTAACTACTCTGATTTGAACATTACAATATATGCATATGTCAAACCTATTATCTCATAAATATATACATGCCAACTAAAAATAAAGTAAAACTTAGAGGTAGCCTAGCCAATGTAAATATAAGGGCATTCTAATCAGAATTAGAAAATCAGAAGCAATGTTGAGAAAACTATAGGTTGTTGACTTGCTCAAGTAGAGTAGACGGTCTGATTGAATTGATAATATAACAAATAAAATGGGCAATTTAGAAATAAGTAATTTAAAAAACTTTGACAAGGTTTAGAACCAAATATATTACCGATTTAATTAAAATATTTGTTTTACAGCACATGAAAAATGCAATACTTAATTGAAAGCAGCCAAGCCCTGCCACCATTCTGAAAAAGTAGAAAGAGGCCTAAATTTAAATCCAAAGATTTTCATCCTTGTCTGGGCAGGTATAATAGTTACTAACTTTATAAATTGAGAGAGTCATCGATCATTTAATTTCTTAATGCTCTGTTGTTTTTCTTCTTCTATAATGTGAAAATATTACCTTCCAGATAATCGGAATCTAAAATATATGTAAAAAGCAGCATGATACAGTGGCACATGGTTGAAAGATGTTATGCCATAATGTGGGACATTTTTACGCTACATCTGTGATTCACAGAATTGCCTGCATTCGAAGAAAATTCTTCCTTATGGCTCAGAGTCATTTACTTTGTCTTTCATTTTTGGAGGTAGAAAGTGCTTTCCTTTTGGAAATATTCCCCCCAAATTGGAGAACACCGCATCATGTTTCTCTTGTTTTATTTCACGAAGGTGCTGTAGACTCAATTAATTAGATGTTGGAGATTCACCTGTATAGGTGCTTAGGAAAGAAGAAATCATGTTTGAGGGTTTTGAGCTATCTGCAGGGGTAGCTGCCCACTGTAGTCTCCGAAATGTTTGCTGGTGTCTCCCCAACATCTTCAAGCTTAAACCCTGAAAACACGCACTACTGAAAACACACAGTCTACAGAACTTTCTGTTTGATGTTGTCAGACATTTAAGCAGGTGACTCTCCTGAAGATTCAGAGGTTATCCTCCTCTATAAATTGAGTCTAGCTCCAACTGTGAGGAGCTGTTCTCTAGCTCATACCCTTTTAGTATCATTCAAATGTTTGCCTGCTCACTCTAGGGTCCCTTCCTTAAACTTTGAATTTCATGATACTCATTCTATTCTCTTTTACTGTAACCTATTGACCCTTGTGTGTTTTCTTATTTCTTGGCTGGATGCTTTTCACCTGGTATCAGATCTTTTTATTTAATTTTTTTTTGCTACCACAATTCTTCCAATGTTGACTAACATGTACCACACATTCCATAATGATGACTTATTTGGGAATTTAAATTATAAGTTCATTCTGTTTAAGTCTCCATGCCTATATCTTATATGCAAGTATAAAAGAAAATATGAAAACTAAAAGTGACCACTCCCCACATCTATTGCTTCAGCTGTTCATCATTCATTGAATACACCTTTCTGTCAAGTACTCTGTTAGGTAAAGGAGATTTCAAAGCTGAATTCCTAATACATGAAGATGCTGGCATCTACTCCAAGTTTTTACATACCTCTTAAGCACTGTTGACTTCCAAACCCAAATCTCTAAGTCTATCCACAAGTCCAAAGTCCAGTTAATACATCTAACTTCCTACTGGTTTTCATTTCAAACCCAATATACCTAAAATTACTCTTATAATTTCTTTCATTTTTTAACCACTCAGTGCCCTACTTGTAAAATTCTCTCTTCATTAATATCAGAATAATGTGCGAGATGGTCACACAGATACTGCTTTGCTAAAACTAGTGAGGTAAACGCTGTTGTAGGATATCATGGATATTTCTTTTTCGGTTCACCAATATCATCCCCTTCTTTTGAGAGATTTCATATGTTTTTCTCTGTATGAACGTATTCTATGGAGGGTTGTCAAATGGGATAATTTTGTTTGCAGAAGTAGGGATGTAAGACATGTTGGATAAATAATTGTACCCCCTTTTGCTTGTACACATATTGGTCATGCATAGGGTGTAGGAGTTAACACATATCTGGCAAGGTAGAAGTCTTTTTCCTTTCTCATCATAAGGCTATGAGGATGAAAATGTAATAAACCAACTCTATCTATTGCTTTCCACTCCTAGAGACATATGCGCTAATAGAACAAATCCATGTACAAAGACAAAGGCAGGGAAAGAAGCAAAAGGTAAAAAGACTTGAAAAGAAAGCAGAATAGAGTACTGGTGATGTTTGTAACAGTTTAGTACATCCATCAATAGGCCAAAATTATTCTTAACAAATTCATGGTTTTGCTACAGTGAATTTCATTTTTTGTTGTTGCTGGGGATTGTGAGTTTTGTTCTGAGCATTTGCCACTAACATATACAAGTACTTATAAAGATGGTAAATAAGTTTTTAGTTTAAAATCTAGTCATACTGATTTGGTGGGGCAGGTGACTGATATATTCATGACACACAATAATACCTCCAAAGGAAAAAAAAATAAGTGGCTAAAATATGGAAAAATTAAAAAATTGAGTGGAAGTTGGGGGAAGACACGAAGGAAAGGTAAGAGGAGAATGAGAATGAGTTAGAAAAAAGGAGAGAACATATATTACCATATGCAAAGAACATGGCAAACTGCCTAATTTTTGCTGATCATGACAAATACAAACAAAAATTTGTGATAAAAGTGTCAGAACTATTTGCTGGCAGAGTTAGTAATAACATTCTGTAAATAACAATAAGGATCGTGAAAAAAGAGAACGACAACTCAGCATAGAACTGTGTGGTACCAGCAGTGCATGCAATAATGAAGATCCACAAATCTAAGGGAAAGATCAATCCATTCATACTCCAAATTGAAATTATATTTTTATTATTTATGAGTTATACATTATAAAGTATATAATTTATAGTTTGTTGCTTATATTTCTGTCTGAATTATCTCTAGAGCAATTTGTACATAAATCTTATTACAGTGTATACATTCAATCATTGTCAACAAATTATTAGGTTGGCTTAGTAAAGTTATGGATTAAAGATCCCTGGCGGCTATTGATACATACATATGCTGGTGTTGATATATACATATGCTGGGAATTAGTGGTCTATATCCATTATCAACACAATTCTGATAACCAGAATTCAGCAACTCTTACAAAATAATTTGTAAAAATTATTTCTATTGAGTTTTATACCATTGCACCATGATACACCAAGTTATGTCAACTAGTGATCATGAGTCCTCTTCTGTTTTTCTTACCCAAATTCAGCAGCTTTTAATTTTAAAATATGTTTATAGTCTGTCCTTTTCTCTCCCTGTTAACTGCTGCTGCTCCTGTTTAAACTCTGATGTTTATGCCTAAGTCCACATAGATTCTCTTCCTTAGGTTCAATGCATATTCGATGTATGTCGGTGTTGCCATCAGAGAGTGCTATCAAAGTGCAATTGTGATAATTGTCATCCGTTTATTTAAACTCTATATAAAATATACCCCATTTTTTTACAGACCGAAGACCAAGCTCCTTTCCATGCTCAGAATTTTGCTCATGAAGAGGTGCATTTCAAACACTTCCACATCATTTCTTTCCCTCTCCCAAATTTTTAAATTGTGCTTCTTCAGGTATTCTAAACGTCTTAGCGTTTCCTCAAAGGTCCATATTGATTTGTGCACTCATGTTCCAAATGGAACTTCCCACGTAGTATCTCCACGTTTTTTCTTTTTGAGACCAAGTCTTGCTCTGTTGCCCAGGCCGGAGAACAATGGCTCAGTCTTGGCTCACTGCAACCTCCGCCTCCTGGGTTCAAATGATTCTCCTGCCTCAGCCTCCTGAGTAGCTAGGATTACTAGCATGTGCCACTATGCCCAGCTAATTTTTGTATTTTTAGTAGAGATGGGGTTTCACCATGTTAACCAAGCTGGTCTCACATTCTGGACCTCAGGTGATCTGCCTCCCAAAATGGTGGGATTATACAGGTGTGAGCCATCATGCTTGGCCTATCTCTACTTTTCCAAGTTGATTGCCTGCTGCATAAAGCCTCCCTGGTTTTTGTCTGAGCTCCCTTTCCTCACCTATTTTCCCAACTCCCTAGACCTCTCAATGCTATTTTGGAATTATCTATTCATTTCTGTAGCACATCTACTGTCTAGGTTTTCATAATAGCATTCAATATGTTTTATCCTGTGTATATAATTTCAAATATGTTTATGAGCTTCTTATTGTATTTCCACTGTCTAAAACACAACCTGACACACAGAAGTTCACAATATTTGTCTAATTTAATAATTTTTGTAATCCGCTGGCTATTATTATTATAGTTTTCTCATGGGAATATGCAGGTAAACTTATTATTATGTGTCTCCACAGTTAGACACTTCTAAATAACCATTGCATGTATTTTCTCCTTACAATGTCAGTCCATCTGCTATCCAATTATCACCCTGTTCAGCTGCACACACCTGGAATTCATTTATTCTTGGAATACTGTGACAATTTTAAACTCTTTTCTGTGGCATATTACAAACAAGGAAATTACAGTCTGCTTCTCAATACTTGGTATTTCACAGAGAGTTTCTGAAAAAGCTGACAATTTGGAACCTATGATTCCTTGGTGAGAGTTCAACCATGATATCAGCAAATATTTTAAGAAGTTTATATGTTTCATGTTAAAATGACATGCAAAATGCAAATATTACCACCAATCAGTGTCTCTTTGAGCTCTGATGTTTCTCAAAGTGTGATCATTGGAACACTTAACTCTGATTCACAAGGATTTCCTGGTTAAAAATGTAGATTCTCACATCCTATGGAGACGTACTGATGCTCTGTCATTAAGGAATCTAAAAGTCTGCTTTTTAAAACAACCACAATTACTTCAAGTAATTGTTATGCATATTCAATAACTTCTGCTTTAGAGAAAGTAGAGTGGTAATAAAACATAAAATAAAGTGAATTCTAAGAAAAATTCCAAATAATAATCTCTTCCTTTATTGAGTTGCCAATTTATTGGAAATATGAAATTTTAATCCTATACATAAATTTTAAATATATGTAGCATAATATAAAGAATATGCTATTGAGTAGATAGAAATGTTTCCATGTCATATTTTGCTGTTGTGGTTGGATAAATCAATACGGCTAATTTCAAAGAGGCAAAGATGTTTCATCCTGGCTACTCGACTCCACTTAAAGAACAGGGACCTTGGCCACCCTGTATCATCTCTCTAAGCATCGTTTTTGATATCTCTGAAATAATCATATACAAGTGACAAGATATAAATTATTACAATAAAAGAGCTTCTAGTCTTTCTTTTGTCCACCAAAAATTATTCTGGCTTGAATCACTCTAATTCTTTCTCCTCCCTTGATCTATCATTTTCGCCTTAACTGAGAAACCATTTCTTGGGTATTTGCAAAGCTTAATCATACTACAAGGGGAGTGAAAAAAAGATTGAGAAAAGAACAAGAACTAGACAACACTTTCAGAAATAGGCAAGGGTATAAGTTGAAACGTGATGTCTTGGGGGAAGCATATGGATGATTTAAGAAAGAAAATAGTAAGATTTTTAAAACTATTACTTGGAGGTTATATATTTCCTTCATAATTTCCAAGAGCTGAAAGTAAACAACTAGAGTATTTTAACATTTCTCTTATTACATGGAATATTTTCTTTTAACTGCAATGAAGTTCTGCTGTTTAAACATGTGGGTCACAGTTTTATACATTTCATTACCCCTTGGTTAAAATCTGATGAGGAGTAGAGGAAACAATGTGTAAAAAGCCTTCAGCACTTTGTCCTGTGCAGACAGAGGCCGAATAAAAAGCAACAACGATATCTATTACAGTTTATTTTTCTTTGATTTTTTTTTCTCTTTTATAATCTTGTTTCAAGTATGGGTCTCCTACATTTTTCCCATGATAACAAAAGAATAGGAGTTTTGTTGCTGTTTTATTTTACAGTTTATTGGTTTCACTTCAATGAGCATAACTGGCATCCGAAAACTGTGTGTGATTATCTTCTCCTTTCAGCCAGAGTTTGTGAATATTTTCTTGGGAATCGCTCGCCTATGACAGCCCACCCCTTCTTCCATCTAATCTCCTGTTCATGATGCTGCTTAATCACTTGTGTGGAAGCACAGACCTGAAATTTCATTTTGATGTTTCTTTGTGCACTTACACTAAGAGGTGTTGTTTTTACTAGTCAGTTTCATTCCTTTGCTTTCTACTGAGACAAGAAAATGACAAATTTGACTCATTTTGTTTTGATTTGCAAGATTTGTTTTTCCTTAATCAATAAATTGTATTTAAAACTTGTTTTAATAAACGGTATACGCATTTGTTGTTTCTTACCTAACTTTCCTTGTAAAGCATTATGGAGTCTCTTCTTCAGGTAAAATAAACATTTATTATTACATTTGTTAAATTTATCTTTACGTTTGCTGGAGCATGGTAATTGGTTTTTAAACTCTTTATCATGAAAGTAGGCAAAAAAAGAAAAACAAACTAACAGCATCAATTCCAAGAGGATTTTCACAGCAGAATTCAAAATCTCTTAGGAATATATCATTGTATATTTTGGCATCTAATATTTATGTAGCAAGAATATTTTGAACTTAAACTATATTTTAAGATAGATGCTTAAAGAAAGTTTAATCTTCAATACATTTACTTATTGAATGATTATACTTTTTATGTTTTTTTTTAAATTTAAGAATACTGAGAGTTTCTCTTGTTTAATGAAAATCATTCCAAATAAATGAAGGAGAATGTCTGAAGTACCACTCTGTATTTCTGATTTGTTAAAATATTTGGAGTGGTGCCTGATACGTCTTGCTGCTCCAAAGCTCTTTATTTCCACTGAAACAGAAACTCTTACAGCTTTGCTGTATCTGATAATTGAGTAATTGCGATGTCCTTCTTCAGGGACTGAATTAACATACGTCTCAAGTTATAACCCATTCAACTTCATCTCTTTAGCTCCTTGAAAGTGACATCATGAGGATGAATAATGTGTGTGACACTACGTGCCTTCCCAGAGCTTTCACCAACAGCCGGGTCTCATTTGAGAGCTTGCTTTACTCTCTGTTAACATGCTTTATGTGCCAGGAAGCATATTAAACACTGTCAATTGTTATCCTGGCTATGCAGGTACAGCTTCTGTGTATCACGGTGGCTGCTATTCTGGCTTTCTAGCAAGGAAGACTTCGTTTTGGACTCCAGTTTCCTGATTTCATAAGTGACCTGTGATAAATGTCTGAAATTCCCCATGCTCCCATGTTCTTATCTTTATCATTCAGGAAACAATAGTACTTCCCTCTAGGGGGCACTGAGATAATTAAGGAAATAATACCTATATAGTCTTCACATGGAAAGCCAAAAACACTCAGTGACAGGTGTAATTATTTCTGACATTAGAGCTCACCTCTTACATTTATTCTCACGCTACCTTTAACAGGTGTTTTCAAATGTAATCCAATCTTATCATTCCTAAGGCTTGTACCAAAGCTATATTTTCCTCTCCCTTTGTCTTCATATCCTTAACAGCAAAGCAATTGTTTAGAGTCAGCAAGAATCATTTTCAATTATTACCGAAAATCATCTTTGATCATTTCTCAGTAGCTGAAGTCATTTCCAAAATCATTACAATAATCAAGTTAGGCTAGAAATCGAAGAAACTGACTTGTGTTTTAAAATTTTTATTATTTACTTGGCTGTGCTCATGTCCTGTGACAATGTAGTTTTCACTCTCCACTCTGGTCAAGGACATTTCTTAGTGCTTTACTTCTTTGTATTTGATTTCTAAGCTATAGTACAGAGCATGTGCTAAACACTAGATATCCTATTCTTTCAAGAAACTTTTTCAGAAACACCATATTCACTTCATCATCTCCTCCTCTAACTTCTTCAGGTACTTGAATTCTATAAAAGTTATAAGTATTTTCTACAGCTGAAGGAACCGGTGAGTCGCTCCATTATTTCCCACATTCATACTTATAGATATCTGGTAGATATTTGAGTTATATATTGTTAAACTAGAAAACTTTTAACTGGACACTTTTTGTTTAGTTTTGGTTTCTAAGAAGACTAGAATTTACCTTTGGGCCAGACTTTTTCTTAGTTTCGGAAACAACTAGTAGAATGGCCTACTTTACATATGCAGATATATGGTAAAGACACTTCCCACTGATAAGAGGGTAAAATTTTATAAATGGATATTTTGGCAAAGATTTGCCCATGTCTTAGCTTATATTGACTGTTAAAATTAGATTTTACTTTTATCTATCTCATCTAAAAGTTTGTAAAATAGCAGAATAATTCCTTGGCAGTAATGTGGAGTCTATTAATGTGATTACATACGCTGGATGTATGTAGAATCTCTGATTGAGGCCAAAAGGTCAGAAGTTAACTGGAATCCTGAAAACAAAAGTCACCACCATCATTGGGAAAATCGTATGTTAACGTCAAGACGAGGCCACAGGAGAGTGATACTGTTTCAGGCCTAGAGTGCAGTGAATTCCACAATGGGCATACCTTGGACAAATAGCTGCATGCAGGTGTGTGATTTAATAGAATTATAACAATATAGTCATAACCTTTAAGGCCCAGGCAGTTTGACTGTATAAGGTGTCATCCAATGGGAACACTTTGAGAATACAAATGGATGCTATTAATAATTTCACCCTGGAAATTAAACTGGATTATTGCTGAGAAGAAGACATCTTCTTTTGCATGGGGAGGAGCAGCTCTAGCCTTGGAAAATCAGAGGAGACCTGCGCCGTAGATCAGGTAGACCTTGGACAATAAAGAGTGAGCTGCTGCAGTCAGCACTTCACCCTCGGCAGAGGCAGCTGCAAAGAAAACGTATTCATGACAGCTGCAAGCCACCTGGGAAAGAAGCAGCCATTCTGCTCGATTGGCATATAGGGACTTGTTTTCTGATACTTTCAAAATAGCAAGTAAGAGTGATCTGATTTTGTAAATATGTACAATTGAAGCCTAGGACTTAATGGGAGTGAATTGAAACCTGTATTTTAATTCTTGACAAGATTCTACTCTTCTCTTCTAAGCTCATATTTTACTTTTGTCCTAAAATTCTCACAATTACTGCTTCTTTCCATTTATCTAAATCTTATATGTTCTTCCGAACTCTCCCCTAGGAATCTTACTGTATTGAGAGGGTGCATAATTTTTTTTCTGTGAGTAATTATTTTACTTAATTGAATTGAATTATTCCCCTGCTCAGTTATCTAATTATTAACGTAATAGCTGCTCATGAGCATTACTTGATCCAAAAAACTCACTTAATACTCATTCATTCATTCACTAATAAAGATAATACATGTATTGATAAATAAAATCATAAAAAATAAAAGAATAATCTTTAATATATGAATATGACTATACTGCACAACTTATCAAATAACAATTAAATAATAATATAGTAAATATATTGATTGCCCCATATAATAACTAAAGATTGCTATTTAATCCAATCAGTGGAGGCAAAAACTAAAAAAATCCTTGGAAATTATTAGTCCCTGTTTGCACATATCGATAAAAATACATAGTCATAACAAATACTTCTAAACTGAATGTAAACATTGGAATTTTAAAATATAAAATATTTTCAAAGTTTCTTCTCTGATGTGCAAAATTTTAAAAATTTTCATATATTTGCAAAATGTTTAGTACATTGTTTGTTGTAATAAATATAAGTAAGATAGATGTTATATAGAACAAGTAAATGTTTAAACCAAGTAAGGAAAAGCAAATAGGGTATTTTAAATGGGTTTTAAATTTTTCTCCATTATGTATATTCACATTTATTTAATCTTAATTTTGCTACAAGTCTCTATGGTCCTGATTTGTTTGTTTACATGATTACACCTGGTTTTGACCTGACTTCCCCAATACAATGTTAACTCTGAATAAATGTATTTCATCTGTGCTTTATAACAGAAATCATTGTAATCTCTACAAAGTGAGCTTAATGAATTCTAGTAATTTCTCTACTTAATGACCATGTATCCACAATCATATTACACTATTGTTCCAAACACATGGTAACATTTTGATAAGAGAAGGACAGCTTGGAACATGGTCATACTTGTGCTAGGAGATTCTTGGTAAACTAAAAAATAATTGTAGAAATGAGAATCTGTCTTCCTGGAATATAGATAGATTCCTCCTATATGATTCTTTTGTTCAAAGGAGTGAAGAGTGCAGTCTGGTAGGTCTAGAGATTTTTCTGTAAGCCCAGATCTCTATATGCGATCCAGAAATATTGCAATTTCTAAACTGGGCAAAACATTGTGGATTGAGGGTAGTATAGCAATATTAATGACACTTGGTTGAGAATCTACATATATTATCCCACATGTGGATTTGGTAATCTCCACGATAACCTTATGGTTTCCTTTTCATGTTTTTCCTACTTTACAGATGAGGATATTGAGGCAGTAAGTTTATTCCAAGCTAAAAAAGAGCCACAATTCTTCCATTGCACCTGCTGTTATTTTTTATAGAGGGCATCCAGCATATTCTCCTAAGAACTCTTTCAGACACAAGATGGAGTGAGCAGTTTTGCATGTTCACAAATGAAAAGCCTAAGTCTGTGACACAATAATTATGTTGTGTCATGTAATTGTCTTAATAAGGGTCAGCATTTTTTTCGTAAAGAACCAAGTAGTAAGTATTTTAGGTTTTATACGTTGTGCGGTTCAACTTTGCCATTGTAATGCAAAAGCAGCATAGACTATATGGAAACAAGCATATCTGTATTTCAATAAAACTTTATTTACAAAAAGAGGCAGCAGGCTGAACTTAGTCTAAAAACCATAGTTTGCCAACCGCTTATCTGAATTTGTATTTGAAGGGCTTCTGATGACATTTTTATTTTCCTTTATTGCCCAAAATATTTACCTGGAATTCCCTGATCCTGAAGTAAAGGACAGCATGAGCAGGACAACCATTAAGCAGAGAAGCAAATTAAAAGATGCTTAGGCACTTGTCACTTGCTGGGGGAAAAAAATGTGTGACTGAGATTCTTTATCCAAACTCAGTATCAGAATCTCTTTTCCCTCCCGGGGGTCGGCCGGGGGTCGAAAGAATAGATTTATAGAAGGCGGTGAACTCTGTGGAGTCTGTTTATTCAGGTGCAGAGAAACCGGGGACAGATTTCTCAGAAATACCTGAAGAGTAAAATGGCTTTCTTCTATCCTTTCCTCCTCTCTATTACTTCCACTTAAACCATGAATGGACATTGGCTGCTTCAAAATCCACAAAAGTCAGATATTTATACTCATTGAATTAAATGGAAACACATAGAGTGTTTGCATAGTTTCCACGGAGTGATGATGAAGATCTATTTGCTTAAAGGCAGTGCAGTAGCTGAGTATGTCACTGTCATCTCTGTGTTCTCCGGAGAACCAAAGGGTACACAAGGATTCACTATGAAAATTGCTCGAAAGGTTTTAATCAAAGGGAAAAATTAGTGGGAGATGTGTTTTCAACCATTTCTTATTAGCTGGTTTATTTTCAAAGTGTAGTTATCCTTGTTATCTACTATCTATCTATCTATCTATCTATCTATCTATCTATCTATCTATCATCTATCATCATCATGTATTTATTTTCAAAGCTATACCTCTAGTTCTTCAGGCATGGCTTTAAAAGGTACTATTTGAAATGTATTTGTAAAAGTACACATGTATTTGTCCCCAGCAGTAATCTCTTGACATTTAAGAATATATTTAGAACTATTTGAAAGTCTTTAATGATACTGCTTAGAGAGGAATCTAGTATTTTTGTACCATGGGTTTTTTTAATCTGTTAAAATAGCCCCTATTTGTTTCCTAAATTTCCCCTTCTTTCAGTCTCTTAAGTACTTTCTTAATCCACAAAGAAGGAAGAGTGGAAGAAAAGAAGGTTAAAAAAGAAGAAAGAAAAGAAACAAAAAAAGTTGACTGATTTTACCTAACATATCATCTTTCATCTCACTTTTATTTTTTTAATATTTATTTGTTTTTTATTGCATTTTAGGTTTTGGGGTACATGTGAAGAACATGCAAGATTGTTGCATAGGCACACACATGGCAGTGTGATTTGCTGTATTCCTCCCCATCACCTATATCTGGCATTTCTCCCCATGTTATCTCTCCCCAACTCCCCACCTCCCGCTGTCCCTCCCCACTGCCAGGCTTTTCGACCCAGAACCCCACATAGGGACACACACACATCCCATTATAGGACTT
>CAUYLG010020265.1:0-26474 GCA_963573385.1 Cacajao melanocephalus | reverse complement strand
GTAGAATGATTTATAATCCTTTGGATGTATACCCAGTAATGGGATTGCTGGGTCAAATGGAATTTCTATTTCTAGGTCCTTGAGGAATCACCACACTGTCTTCCACAATGGTTGAACTAATTTACACTCCCACCAACAGTGTAAAAGTGTTCACATTTCTCCACATCCTCTCCAGCATCTGTTGTCTCCAGATTTTTTAATGATCGTGATTCTAACTGGCGTGAGATGGTATCTCAATGTAGTTTTGATTTGCATTTCTCTAATGACCAGCGATGATGAGCATTTTTTCGTATGTTTGTTGGCCTCATGTATGTCTTCTTTTGTAAAGTGTCTGTTCATATCCTTTGCCCACTTTTGAATGGGCTTATTTTTTTCTTGTAAATCTGTTTTAGTTCTTTGTAGATTGTGGATATTAGCCCTTTGTCAGATGGGTAGATTGCAAAAATTTTTTCCCATTGTGGGGGCTTTTTGTTGTTGCTTTGTTTGTTTTTCTTTCAATGGTCAGGTCCCTCTTCTTTAGGCCTGGGGGCTCATTTCAGGCCCTATGCATCTGGTTCTCTCCCATGCCTGGAGATGTCATTCAAGGAGGCTGGAAAATGGCAAACATGGACACCTGCTCCTTCTTCTGGGATCTCTGATCTCAAGAGGCACCAACCCAATGCCAGTAGGATCAGTCCTATATAGGGTGTCTGACAACTCTTGTTGGAGGGTCTCACCCAGTTGGGTGGCACAGGGAAAGGACTTGTTTAATGAAGTACTTTGGCCTTTGGTGGAGGGGCTGTGCTTCACTAGGGAAAACCCACTTGTCTGGGCTGCCCAGATTCCTCAGAACTACCAGGAGGAAAAGCTAAGTCTGCTGGTCTGCAGAGACTGAAGCCACCCCTCCCACGAGGGGCTCAGGCCCAGGCTGGAGTTGTAGTTCCTGCATTGAGGCCCCACCTGATGGGTCAGGGTCAGGCCTGAAGAGGTGTGCTGGGCACAGTCTGTCATAGCTGATGTCTTGGGCTATATGGGACATCTCTTAGGACCAAGTCAACCATCCTCCCTAGCTCCGGCAGGGGAAATGTGCAGCTTGGAGCTATAGAGATGGCTGCCGCTCTTCCCCCACCCAGGGAACTAGGCAGTTATCAGTCCCAATGTTGGGTGCTGCCCCTCCTGCAAGGAGCTCAAACAGCTTAGACAGCAGGTAGCTGCAGCTGTGGTGCTAGTTGCCCCTCCCCCCAGGAACTTGGCAGGCTTAAGCAGATTTTAGCTGAGAGGTTATTGAGAATCTGTACAGCTCCAAGGTTGGTACCCCAGGCCCCAGTGGTGTGGGTTCATGAGTAGAATCTTCTGATCCGTGGGTTGCACAGTTCCGTGGAAAAAGCATGATTTCCCTGGCGGGGTAGCATGCTCATTGACCACCTCCTTGGTTGGGGGGTGGGGACTCATATTTAGGGTTTTCTAGGCACACAATCATACCATTGGCAAACAGCACTAATTGGACTTTCTCTTTTCCAATTTGGATGCCCTTTATTTCTTTCTCTTATTGCTCTGGCTAGGACTTCTAGTACTATGTTGAATAGAAGTGATGAGGGTGGGCATCTTTGCCTTGTTCCATTTCTCAGCGAGAATGCTTTCAAGTTTCTTTCAAGTCCAGTGTAAAATGGACACCACAGAAATACGAAAGATCATTCAAGACTACTGTGAACACCTCTATGCACACAAAATGGAACATTTAGCAGATATGCATAAATTTCTGGAAGAACCTTCTTGGAAGTATATAATTCTCCACAATACGGAAATGAAGTAACATATGGAAATGAAACATGTTTTTCAATTTTTTCTGCTATTCATTGCTAATTTCATTCCATTGTAGTTGGAAAACATACTTTGTATTTTTTCTAGCCTTTTAATATCCTTGGGGTTTATGACCTAGCATATGGTATATTATAGAGAATGTTCCAATGACACTTGAAAATAATTTTCTTTTTTTGTTGTTGGGCAGAGTGTTGCATAGACATCTGTTAGGTGCAGTTAATTTATAGTGTTGATCGAGTCTTTGTTTCCTTGTTGACCTTCTGTTTAGTTGTTCTACCCATTATTGAAAGTGGTGTATTGAATTCTCCAATTGCTGTTGTTGGATTATATATTTCTGTCTTCATTTCCATGAGTTCCCTTCATGTATTGGGGTACATATGTTTGTAATTGTTTTATCTCCTTCATAGATTGATCCATTTGTCATTATAAAATGTCTCACTTTATCTCTAGTAAGACTTTTTGACTTAAACTCTTTAAGAGATGGAATCTTGCTATGTTGCTCAGGCTGGTCTTGAACTCTTGGCCTCAGGTAGTTCTACCTCAGCCTCCCAAAGTGGTGAGATAACAGGCATGAGCCACCAGGTCAGTGTAAACTCTGTTTTAATCTTTAAAAGCCATTTTATATTTTAAGGCTAAAGTATAGCCATTCTGTTTTTCTTGTGGTTCCTGATTGCATATCTTTTCCCATCTTCTTGCTTTCAACCTTGTTGTATCTTTGAATCAAGTAGGTTTTCTGTAGAATGCATATGAATGGATCATGTTTTTACCCACTCTGACAGTCTCTGCCTTTTGATTGAATTGTTTTATGCAGTCACACTTAATGTTATGATTGATATCATTAGATTTATGTCTGCCAGTTTACTTTTTGTTTTCTGTGTGTTCCATGTCCTTTTGTTCCTTTATTTTCCTTTACCACTTTCTTTTCTATTAGGTGGATATTTTCCCATGTTTCATTTTAATAATTTTTTCACTCTTTTTGCAGGTGTATTTTAGTGGTTGCTCTATAGTCTACCTCATACATCTTATCAGAATCAGCTTCAGATTTATAACAACTTAAGCCCAGTGATATATAGAAAAATGATTTCTATATAATTCTATTATTTTCTTTTTGTAGTATTGTTACAGATGTAACATCTATTAATCCTGATAATCTATGGTTATAATTTACAACTCTACCTTCTGTAGTCATTTTCTTAATCCAATTCAACTTTGCCTCCATCCAGCTCCTTTATGTTGTAATTGACAAACATATTATACCTATTTTTCTATATGCTATAGTCTCAACAATACATCATGTACATATTTTATATAATTGGTGTTTAAGTTATAAGAAAAAATAAGAAAATATGTATTTATATTGTCATATTTGATATATGTAAAATATTACAGAGATTATGTCAATATATGTAAATTTTTACATATTTACATACATTTTTACTGTCACACTTTCATACTTTACCACTGTTCTTTGCTTTTTGTGTGTGTGGATTCAAATTACCATCTCAAGTAACTTACTTTCAACCTAAAGAAATTTCTTTAGTAGTTTTTGTAAGATAGGTCTGCTAGCAGAAAATTCTTTTTGTTTACCTGAGATAATCTTTATTTGGCCTTCATTTTTTTCAAAGATAGTTTTGCTGAATATTAGACTTTTATGTGAAGGGTTTTTTTCTTCAACCATTTTGAATGTTATCCAACTGTCTTAGAGCCTCCTTTGTCTCTGTTGAGAAGTCTGTTGTTCCTATTATTAGACTTCCCTTGTAAGTAAAAAATCTTTATTTGCTGATTTCAAGATTTTCTCCTTGTCTTTGCCTTTCAGTCTTTTTACTGTTTGTATTTATTCTGCTTAAAGTTTGTTGAGTTTCTTATACATAGGTTAATTTCTTAAAGAAATTTGCCAAGTTTTCAGCCATTCTTTGAAAAATTTTTTTTTTCTGATTTTTCTCCCTCCTCTCCTTCAGCACTTCCACTCCATGCGTGCTGGTATGCTTAATGGTGCTCCACATTTTTCTGAGTCTCTGTTCATTTTTCTTCTTTCTCTTCCTCTGTTTTTCAGCTTACATAATTGATACCAATTTATCTTCAAGATTGCTATTCTTTTTTCTGCTAGTTTAAAACTACTATTCAGCCCCACTAATAAAATGTTCATTTCAGTTATTGTACATTTTGACTGCAGGATTTCTATTTAGCTCTTTTTTATACGTTCTTTTTATTGATATTCTCCATTTGACATGACATTGTCACTATACCTTCCTTTACTCCTTTAATCATGCTTTCTCTTAGTTTTGTGAAAATATTTTTAATGGTTACTTTGAGATCTTTTCAATGAAAGCTGACATCACATCATTTTCATAGGTAGTTTCCGTTGCCTGATTTTTTTCCTCACATGTGGATCATACTTTGTTTCTTTTCATGGTTCACAAATGTTATTGGAATATGGACATTTTAGGTAATTTCTTGTAACAATTCAGGGTACTAGTCTCCCCTAATGGGGCTGGCTATTGATATCTACTTGTTTGTTTAGTTCCCACAGACACTGAGACCTGTCAGTAGTATTGGGAGAGATCTTACTCTCTTTTCCTGACCACATCCAGCTGTTTTACATATGCTACATATTTTTTCATGTTTTACATATATGTATATTTACTTTGATTTTTTAAACATTTTATTCCATACACATTAAGATTTTGAAGAAAAAAGGCACACGATAGTATTTTAATCTTTAGTATGTTTTAAATGTGTTTGATAAAAAATATTGATCAAACTAGTCCTCCAAAAATAATTATGCAGTTATCTCAATGTGCAATTTCTTGACTAATGTAGACTTTACCTGCGAATATAGAATGCAATCACGTAGAATTTACCAGCTAATATAGAGAGCATGATATTAACTAAGTTCCACCTGTTTTTGTGTCTGAAGTTTCTACTGATGTGTTTATTCCAACATTACTATCGTATTGCTTTAGAATTCTTAGTGTTTGATACTGCAAGCATTGCCTTGTTACTCTTTTATTCAACATTTTTTCCTGGCTTATCTACATACTTATTTTTGGGTGAAATTTAGAACAGTTTCATTTCTTTAAAACCCTGTTATAATTGTGATATCCAGTAGATTAAACTTTCAATTAATTCAAAAGAATATATAGCTTTGCAACATTTGTCTTCATATTGGAAACCTTGATATGTTAATCAATTTATTTTTCACTTTATGCCTCACTGGAGAATTTGAAATTTTTTTCTGATTTTTGTTAACATCTCAGTGCCATGATTTATTTGTTGACAGTGGGGATGAGATTGTTATGCATTGTATTTGGACATTTTTCCTGATTATTGTTAAATATAACAATAAGAGCAACATTTCTGAGTGCTAATTGCATGCCAGCTTCTTGTGTTAGGCACTTTATTACTTAATTTTGCCCCACCCCATAAAACTGATGTTTTGCATGAAGAATCTGAGTCTTAAAGAACTCTGGTACTCCACCTGAGGTTTCACAGCAAGTAAGTGGCAGTGCTTACTATCTTACTAGCTGTGAAAGACTTGATCTCAAGTATTCTGAACTCTCTTTATTTCTAATAGTCTTTCAGTTGATAGTCCTACTTTTTCCAGATAGATCATCATATCCACAAATAATTGTTCATACTTCTTTCAAATATTTTTATTTTCTCCCTTTTATTTTTGAACTGCTTCTTATACTGCATATATCTGTACTAAATATTTTAAAACATATACATGTCATAACATACTAATCACGAAACACTTCAAGAATAGTATGACATAATTTAAAATAAGAATTACACATTACTCCTTTAACATTGAGTATAACAGCTTTGAAGTTACAGAAATAATTACATCGCATAAAAACTTTTTTTTTTACTTTCTTATTTTCAAAAATTATAAAATTGGGTGTAAGATATTCTTTCTTAATTCTAAGAAAATGTTGATTTTGCTTATCTTCATGTTTTTATTCAATTAAGGACATTTGGTAAATATTTGTTGGTGTGAATGCTGCAGAGAGTTGGGGAAATGGATGGAGGTAACCAGAGTAAAGTTTCAGATTTCCTACTCCTGGGGATGTCGGAGAGTCCTGAGCGGCAGTGGATCCTGTTTTGGATGTTCCTGTCCATGTACCTGGTCACGGTGGTGGGAAATATGCTCATCATCCTGGCCATCAGCTCTGATTCCCGCCTGCACACGCCCATGTACTTCTTCCTGGCCAACCTCTCCTTCACTGACCTCTTCTTTGTCACCAACACAATCCCCAAGATGCTGGTGAACCTCCAGTCCCAGAACAAAGCCATCTCCTATGTAGGGTGTCTGACACAGCTCTACTTCTTGGTCTCCTTGGTGGCTCTGGACAACCTCATCCTGGCTGTGATGGCATATGATCGCTATGTGGCCATCTGCTGCCCACTCCACTACACCACAGCCATGAGCCCTAAGTTCTGTATCTTACTCCTTTCCTTGTGTTGGATCCTATCTGTCCTCTATGGCCTAACACATACCCTCCTTATGACCAGAGTGACGTTCTGTGGGTCACGAAAAATCCACTACATCTTCTGTGAGATGTATGTATTGCTGAGGCTGGCATGTTCCAACATTCAGATTAATCACACAGTGCTGATTGCCACAGGCTGCTTTATCTTCCTCATTCCCTTTGGATTCATGATCATTTCCTATGTGCTGATTGTCAGAGCCATCCTCAGAATACCCTCAGTCTCTAAGAAATACAAAGCCTTCTCTACCTGTGCCTCCCATTTGGGTGTAGTCTTCCTCTTCTATGGGACACTTTGTATGGTATACCTGAAGGCACTCCAGACCTACTCAGTGAAGGACTCAGTAGCCACAGTGATGTATGCTGTGGTGACCCCTATGATGAACCCTTTCATCTACAGCCTGAGGAACAAGGACATGCATGGGGCTCTGGGAAGACTCCTAGATAAACACTTTCAGAGGCTGACATGAGGGTGATTTGGAAAGAAAGCATTAAAGTGGAGACTTGGAATATCCTTCACTCTATGTAAGGGATTGCCCTACGTGTTATACAGCAGTGACTGGGACACTCCAGCTCAGAGAGAGCATATATACATGTGGTGATAAAAAAAAAAAAAGTCTTATTTGTAGCCTGGTGTCCCCCAGGTCTCATCAGCTTTCACTGTAAGGTCACACTAACACCAATACTAGAATGTTGCAGGGTCAAATTATTCAATGTACTTGACAATAGGACCACATTCTTGGTCTTATCTGACTATATCCAGTTAAAACCTAGAGGTGTCTGTCATCTAGCACACATCCAAAGTACAGAAAGTAAACAGTAGCTAAGAAAGTTAGTCACTTGGCTGTGGTGGTTTAAAAGAGATTGCAATCATATATAGTTGAATCAGCGGAGCCAGCACTTTACATAGACTTTGACAGGGGGGAGTTCAATTCATTTGACATTCATGCAGTCATTAATCAACTCATTCTATTTATAATTGGTGTCTACAGAGGCCTCAAACTGGGTTACAAACATGAGGTTATAATCTACTGGGGGAAGTACGTAAATTTACATTAAACATAAATAGACCTAACTCATCAAGTAAAAGGTAATGTTCAACATACTGATTAAAAAATAAAATATAGATAGACGTAAAGAGACATCCTGAAAGCACAGGAATATACAAAGCCTGAAATTAAAAAGAGAAACAGACATATTTTGAAAATACTAAATATTTTAAGTGAAATATTGCTGCAATGACATCAGGTAAAAGGGACTTCAAAACAGAGGTGAAAGGAGTGATGTCAACAAGATGGTGGAACAGACAGTTACATCTCTCATCCACCAACATACAGACTAATTTATCAACCATCCACAGATGAAAATACCATTGAGAGAGCTCCAGAATCCAAATGAAAGTTTACAGCACCCTGGGAGTGCACAGAAGTAAAAAAACAAAAAACACTGTATTGGACATTGTAGAAAAAAACTCTGTCATGTTACCTGAATCACCCCTCACCCAAGCCAGCATAGAATAGCACAAAGAGAGATTCCCTTATTTCATGTATTCTTCCATAAGTAAAAAAGAAAATAAAACATATATACAACTTCCCCAGCCTTTCAGGATGCTAACCGAGAGGACCACTTCTATCATGCCTCACTAAGAATATGGAGGGAATCAATGTGGCCAGACCCCTCTGAGTAGCTAAGAACAAAAATAATAATAAGAGGAAAATGGTTGGGAGCTCTTAAGAGTCAGTGTGTGTATTTCAACAACTGGAACCTTGCACCCTATAGTGGGCCTGTGCATGGTGCCCAGCAGCTGGCCCATCCACCCACATTCCCAAGCACCAGGCCTGCCTACCCATAGACCCTGCCAACTGGCTAGCCCAGAATATATCTGGCTAAGCTGATTGGTGAAGAACATTTTCTATCAAATTGGACTTTCCCTATCAAAACCAGCCTGTAAAGACTAAAAGAGATGAATGCCTCTTCAAATGTGTAAATACAAACGTGAAGCTACAGGAAACATAAGGAATCAAGGAAACATAGCAACACCAAGGAACAAAATAAAGATTCAGTAACCATCAAAGAAATGGAGAACTATGAACTGCCCGACAAAGAATTCAAGTAATCATCTGAAGAAACTTGGTGACCCACACAAAAACACAGGTAAACTACTAAACAAAATCAGGAAACCAATACACAAATAAAATGCAAATTTTGATGGTGGTTGAGAGTGAGACACCAGTGAAGCTGCCGGCATTTCCACTGCTGCAGATGATGGAAGGGAATAGGAATGGCCATGAGCACTACAGCAATTGTGAGAATGCAGAGGACAACAGCTACAACCGGGGTGGTTTGAGTCCAGCCAATGACACTGGAGCCAAAAAGAAGAAAAAGAAGCCAAAAAAAAAAAAAAACAACAACAAAAAAAAAAAACAAAAAAAAACCAGAAAAAAGAAAAAGGCAGCGAGATAGATTCAACCCAGAATCAGCATGCGAAGATGAACTCTTTGCCAGCAGAGAGGATCCAGGAAATATAGGCTATTGAGCTGTTCTCAGTGGGTCAGGGACCTGCCAAAACCATGAAGGAGGTTAGCAAGTGAAGCCACCAGTTCTGGGCCATCCGCAAGCTGGGCAAAGTGGTGAACACCAATGGCCCCATGGAGCCTGACAAGGACAACATCCGCCAGAAGCCCTACACCCTGCCCCAGGGCTTCACCTGGGATGCCTTGGACCTGGGTGACTGTAGTGTGCTGAAAAAACTATACACCCTCCTGAATGCAAACTATGTGGAAGATGATGACAACATGTTTCAATTTTATTATTCCCTGGAGTTTCTTTTGTGGGCTCTCCAGCCACCTGGCTGGCTCCCCCAGTGGCACTGTGGAGTTCGAGTGGTCTCAAGTTGGAAATCGGTTGGGTTCATTAGCACCATACCAGCAAACATCCATATCTATGACACAGAGAAGATGGTGGAGATCAACTTCCTGTGTGTCCACAAGAAGCTGTGTCCCAGGCTCTAGTCCTGATCCCAGAGATCACCAGGCAGTTTCACCTGGAGGGCATCTTCCAAGCTGTTTACACTGCTGGGGTGGTACTACCAAAGCCCGTTGGCACCTGTGGTTATTGGCATCCATCCCTAAACCCACGGAAGCTGACTGAAGTGAAGTTCTCCCACCTGAGCAGAAATGTGACCATGCAGCACATCATGAAGCTCTATCAACTGCCAGACTCCCAAGACAGCTGGGCTGCAACAATGGAAAAAAAAAAAAAGGACATTCCAGTAGTGCACCAGCTCCTCACCAGGTACTTGAAGAAGTTTCACCTTATGCCAGTCATGAGCCAGGAGGAGGTGGAGCACTGGTTCTATCCCCAGAATATCATTGACACTTTCGTGGTGGAGAACGCTAATGGAGAGGTGATGGATTTCCTGAGCTTTTATATGCTGCCGTCCACCATCATGAACCATCCAACCCACAAGAGTCTCAAAGCTGCTTATTCTTTCCACAAGGTTCACACCCAGACTCTTCTTCTAGACCTCATGAGAAACGCCCTTGTCCTTGCCAAAATGAAAGGGTTTGATGTATTCAGTGCACTGGATCTCATAGAGAACAAAACCTTCCTGGAGAAGCTCAAGTTTGGCATAGGGGACGGAAACCTGCAGTATTACCTTTACAACTGGAAATGCCCCAGCGCGGGGGCAGAGAAGGTTGGGCTGGTGCTACAACAATTAGTCACCAGTGACTTTCTGGATAAAGCCACTGAAGAGTCGAACCAGGAAATGGAACCCCACCACTGTTGGTCCAGTTTTCACACAGGTGAGAATCCCTGGCAAAGGGAGCAGAACTGAACCGGCTTTACCAAACCATCAGTGAACTTGACAATTGTATTGCAATGGCATGGGCTGCATGATGTCACCTCCAGTTGTGTCTTTTGTTTTTCCAGTTAATCACATCCTTATGCAGCCATGATCAAAGGAATGTAACTACTGAAAACTAGCTCATGATTAGCATATTATAGAGTTAACAGGTGAATAATTAAAGTATATACATACATACATATATATATAATTAAAAAAATAGAGCAGAAATAAATGAAACAGAAAGTAATACCCCAAATAGACAAAACCAAACATTGTTTTTCAGGAAAAAATGTGAAAAAAATTAACAAACCCTTAGCTAAGATAATTTTTAAAATATGGACTACTCAAAATCAGGAGGGGCAATATTTCTATTCTCTATGGCCATGGAAATAAAAAAAAGGTGAGAAAGGATTATTATAAACAATTGTAAGCCAATAAATTGGACAACCTATAAGAAACTGATAAATTTCTAGAAACATACAACCTTTTGACCTGAATAAGAAATAGAAAGCCTGGACAGTCTAATAACAAATAAGAAGATTGGATCAATAATTTAAAAAACAAACTTTCAAACAAAAAAAAAAACATAAACAGATGGCTTTGCAGGTAATTGCTACCAAATATCTAAAGAAGAATTAACACCCAAACTTCTTAAATTCTTCCAAAAATAGCAGGAAACACTTCCAAATTCATTTAATGACACCAGCATCACCCTATGCAAGCCAGGCAAAGACACCACAAGAAAGAAAAATGCAGACCAATATCTCTTATGGATATAGATTCAAAATACTCAGTAAAATAAAAACAAACCGAACTCAACAGCACAATAAAGGATCATACACTGTGGCCAAGTAGGATTTATCTCTGGATGCAAGGTTGATTCCACATACACAAGTCAGTCAATAAAACATACCATACTAACAGAATGAAGGATAAAAACTACATGATTATCTCCGTAGATGCAGAGAAGGCATCTGACAAAATTCAAAACGATTTCATGATGAATCTCAATTAATTAGGTATAGAATTCACTTACCTCAACACAATAAAGGCTGTATATGAAAAGCCCACAGCGAGCATCATACTCAATGAAGAAAACTGAAAGCTTTTCTTCTAAGATTTGGAAGAAAGCAAAGATGCTATGTTGGCACTTCTACTCAACATATTACTGGAAGTCCTAGCCAGATCAGTTAAGAAACAAAAAAAACAAAAAGACATCAACTAATACAGGAACAGAAAGCCAAACACCGCATGTTCTCACTCATAAGTGGAAGTTCACAATTTCACTTATCACACCACTTCCTCAACACCAAAATAAGAGTAACTATGTAAAATGATGGATATGCTAATTACCTTGATTGTGGTAATGATTTACAATAGATATATATAATATATATCAAAACAGCACTCCCACTTTAAATGGGAGTTAACAATGAGAACACATGGACACAGGGAGGGGAATATCACACATTGGGGCCTGTTGTGAGTTAGGGGACTAGGGGAGGGATAGCATTAGGAGAAATACCTAATGTAGGTGACAGGTTGATGGGTGCAGCAAACCACTATGGCATGTGTATACCTATGTCACAAACCTGCACATTCTGCACATAAATCCCAGAACGTAAAGTATAATAAAAAAAAAAATTTAAAGAGACATCCAAGTCAGAACAAGGTAAGTAAAATAATTTATAATCTTTTATGTAGAAAGCCCTAAAGACACCACAAAAAAAACTATTAGAATGAATTAACAAATTCAGTAAAGTTGCAGGATATAAAATAAATGTACAAAAATCAGAGACATATAGAACTTATAAATACACACACACACACACACACACACACACACACACACACAGAGATATTACTTGGTTATAAAAAAGAAGTAAATCCTGCCATTTGTGATATGGATGAACCTGGAAAACATTACACTAAGCAAAATAAGCCACACAAAGACAGAAACTGCAGGATTTCACCTATATGTAGAATCTGAAGAAGTATAGTTCAGAGAGAGAGAAAGGATCCCTACCAGAGACTGGGAAGGATAGTGGTGGGGGGAGATGGTTAATGAGTACAAAAAAAAAATCATCAGAATGAATAAGGCCCAGTGTTTAATAGCACGACAGGGTGACCATAGTCAATAATAATTTAATTGCATATTCTAAAATAACTGAAAGAGTATAATTGGATTGTTTGTAACACAAAGGATAAATACTTGAGGGGATGGATACCCCATCTTCTATGATGTGATTGTTATATGTTGCATGCCTGTATCAAAACATCTCATGTATTCCATAAATATATACACCTACTATGAACTCACAAAAATTAAGAGTCAGAGATTTTTTAGAAACATAGCTCATAGAAGCAGACTAAAAGAGTGGTTACCAGAGGTCAAGGGATGGAAGAATTATGGAAGCATTGGTGAAAGGGTACAAACTTTCAGTTATGATAAAGTTCTGGAGACCTAATATATAGCATGGTAACTATAGTTTGGTGGTGTTGTTTCTGGTGGTGGTGGTGTTTTAGAGGCAAGGTCTTGCTCTGTCACCCAAGCTGGAGTGTAGTGGCATGATCATAGTTCACTGTAACCCCAAACTCCCGGGTTAAAGCAATTCTCCCACCTCAGCCTCCCAAGTAGCTAAGACAACAAGCACACACTGCCATTACTAATTTTTTTATTAATTTCTGTAGAGATGGAGTCTCACTATGTTGCCTAGGCGTGTCCCAAACTGCTATCCTCAAGTAATCCTTCCACCCCAGCCTCCTAAAGTGCTAAGATGACAGGCCTGAGTCACCACACCGAGTCTATGATAGTCAACAATACTCTGTTACATATTGAAAATTTGCTAAGAGAATAGATCTAGTGTATTCTCTAGATCTTATATGTAGAAAGATCTAGAGAATTTCTCATACCAAAATAAGAGTAACTATGTGAAATGATGGATATGATAATTAGCTTGATTGTGGTAATCATCTAAAATAGATATACATTATATATATTAAAACAGCACTATATAAACCTTAAATAATTTTTATTTGTTAATTATACCTCAATGAAGATGTGAAAAAATCATTTACACAGCAATGCAGTAGGGAAAGGAAGGATGGTCCTTTCAATACATGGCACTGGATCAGTTGGAGATTCATATTTGTAGGATAAAAATATATCTTTGACCTATACCTCACCTGATATAAAAATCAGTTTTAGATTGATAGTAAGTCTAAATGTGAATGGTGAAACAATAAATCTTTCAGCAGAAAATATAAAAAACAACATTGGCAAAGATTTAGCAAAGATTTCTTTTAAAGGATGCAAAAAACAGTAACTGTGAAATGAAAATTGATAAACTAGACTACATTAAAATTAAAATCTTCTGTTTCTCAAAAGCCACCATTAATTGCATAAAAGCCAACCCACAAACTTGACATAGATAGTCTTACTATTAGGTTGGGGCAAAAGTGATTATGGTTTTTGCCATTGTTTTTAAAACTGTAATCACTTTTGCCCCAGCCTAATACAAGCCTTTGCAAAGACTCACAAAACATGTAAAGAACTACAAACCAACATAAAAAGACAACCTAATAGAAAAATGAGCAAAATACTTGAATGGGTACTTTACACAAGAAGATACATGGTCAATAGATGACATAGATGATAAACAGCCATATAGAAAAGTACTTAACTGCATAACTCCACATGAAAATGCAAATTAAAACCATAAACAATACCACTACACACACCAAAGTATCTTCAGATATCAAATTATGTTAAAATTTGGAGCACCCAGAACCCTCATACACTGCTTGGGGAAATTAAAATTGACACATGTACTTTGGAAAACGGTTTAGTCCTATTTCCTATGCATGAGGCTGTCCTAGGTATAGAAATTCAAAGCCAGGTATATACTTCCAACAGAAATGTGCATCTGCCCTATTCAGAACAAGCTCAGCTGGCTACTGATGTCTATTGATGGTTAAATGGATTTATTAAATGGTACATTCACACAATAGAATGTTATACAGCAATAAATATCAGCAGTAATATATAACCACCTACAAGAGTGTAGCTGAATCACACATATGTAATATTGAGTGAAAGAAGCAGATATAAAAGAGAACTGTATGATTTAATATAAAGTACAAAAATGAATAAAACTAATTTATGCTATTAGGATAAATTATTAGGAGTAAGGATACTGATTACCCATGCAGGAACCATGACTACAAAGGAAAATGAGGTGACTCCTGGAGGGCCAGTAATGTGTTTTCATCTGAGTGCTGGTTACTCATTATGACTGTTCCATTTGTAAAAGTCCCTGACAAAATGTTCAGGCTTCATTTTATTTTCTAAAACACCATAAGCATGACTGTTTTTAAATGTGTCTGAGAGTTATATTATCTGGAGTCCCTATCTGCCTCCCATGTGTTGGTTCTTGCTACTGGAATCTTCCATCCTTCTGTGTCTTCTTATCTTCAGATGTATGTCGGATATTGTGCTTGAAACAGCATTAGAGAAATAATTTGAGCTCTCAGGTGACATTGTTCCTCCAAATAGGATATTTTTTCAATTGCTTTTGCTTAGTACTTGGGGTCACTAGAAATCTAGATCATCCTAATTGTAGTTTAGTACTTCAGATTTTCCAGGCCTCCGAAAAGTCAAAGCCAGGCTGCAATACGTATGAGATCTGCTTTATCTCTGGCTGACTCCTACTCCTAGTGCATGTTTTAGGATTGCTGCATTAACAAAGAGCTGGTTTATTTTTTGTAAACAAGACTCATTTCCTGAGATCCTTGCCTCTAGATATTAACGTTGAAGCAATTATCCATGTTCACCTCAAGAAGCTACCTTGGGATTGTATCCCCAGGGCCTCTCCAAAACTGGCAAGTAGGTCTGATATAGTCCCTGTTTATTCCTTTCTGTCATGAATTTGGGATCGAAACATCAGATCTCAAATCCACCCCCGCCCACCAACACCCAGCCTCATCAGCGCATAAAGAGCCTCAAATTGTCTCCTCTCCTGCAGGGACTGAAGATGCAGGCAACAAGTTTTCTGCTGTTTACATATAGTGAATAGGACAAGTCACCAAGTTCTATTCAGAAAATAATGCATTATAGTCTTTTATGTCCTTACTGAATTTTCATCCTGTAGAGCAGGAATGTCAGGGCAGCCAAACCGGTGAACTCTGAGAGCCACACAGAGCAGTGGGTAAGGTCTGCATGTCTCAGCCTCGTGCTCTTTCTCCCTCTTTTCTCTTCCTTTGCCTCCATTTTCTCTCTCATATTTGTGGGATAAAAATATATCTTGACCTATACCTCACCTGATACAAAAATCAGTTTTAGTAAATCTAAATGTGAATAGTACAATAATAAATCTTTTAGCATAAAATATAAAAAAGAACACTGGCAAAGATTTAGCAAAGGTTTATTTTCAAGGATAAAAATGCAGACATACTCACATACTTCAGAACATCTTCATAATCTAACTGCTAAGTGCTTAGGGTAATATGACAATTCCTCCAATCTTTTTGGCACTCTGCAGTTTTCAGGGGCTTACTGGCACACACCCTGCTGCCTGTGATTCTCACAACCTACAATAATGCCCACATGAGGAGGCTCAGGGAGACTGAGATGAGGAGGCTCAGGGAGACTGAGTGTGCTACTCAAAGTCATACAGTAAGGGGGCAGCAGAGGAGGTACAAAGCCCAGTGTTCCAACACCAAGTTTGTAGGATTTTTCTCGAACACACCCCACATTCACTATCCTTTCCTCCAAGTCACAATACATAGTTTGTGTCTCTATGGCCTTCTGAATACATGAGTTTCAGAACTTGCTGATACTTACAAGGTTAGAGCAGTGTTTCCCAAAATATAGGATAAGAATTGCTAGGTGCTTGCTAAGAAGAACTTGGTCCTCAGAACATAACCAGTACTTCAGGAGAAGGGGCAGGAAAATCAACTTTGTGTCTTGACGCATCACAGGTGATCCTAATACACACTGCAGTGTGGGAGATGATACCTTGAAGGCCAGCAAACAGAGGTGTCCATTCCTCTGGGCAGCCTTGGTTTTCTGAAGTCCCATCACCTCCCTCCTATCTTCTCTCCTGTCAGGAAGATATCCCACCCAGAAGGCGGGAAGGAAGTAGTTTCTTCTGGGGTCTAAGAAGGTGGAAGCCATTTCTCTCCATGGCAAAAACAGAGGTGGTGGGTGAGTGTGCTCAGGGAATCACCGTGGTGCTCCTTTTCATGCTGAGGACACGTAGTGGTCTTGGAGTGATCTCAGGGATGAGCCCATCAGTTCCCTCTTTCTCATTTTAACTGTTTTTTCGAAGAGGCAAGCAGAGCTTTGGTCATGGGCTCATCTCTGCTGTCAAATCACTCTGACTTTGGGCAGATCTCTTGGGATCAAGGCTGCACATATGTACTGTAGTGTGGGAAATAAAGGAACTTGTTTGTGGTTACATCCGTAAGAGAACTAACAAATAAGAGATGTGGGAAGCTGTACATACAAAAAATCTCCAGAGCATGTGCTCAGGGTTACTCTCACTTTCACAAAAATGCCAGAGGACCACTACATCATTAATCTATAATTTGGAACCTTATTGCTAAAGGAGACCTTAACAGGCACTTCCTTCCACTAAATGCTTGACTTGGCTCTGAAACGATCGCTCAGCCCATGGCATCACCTAGCCTGTTCGAGTCCCTTCTGTGATGGGGAGTCCACCTCCTTCCCGGTGCCCTTTGCTGGCCCAGCACTTAAGTCTTCTGGGTGACAGCCTGGCTCATATTTCTCTCTCTCTCTCTCTTTTGCCCCCTAGTTTCTGACCGAGGCAATCCATATCTCTTTGTATGGGAAGCCCATAATAATATGCTGCTTCATCTCTCTCCCATGCAGTCGCACCAAGTGGCCGGACACGCATAAGTCACAACCCTGACATCCTGGACCACTCCCTGCAGACCCCAGGGTGGACTGAGGGATCCCAGGGTGCCTGAGTTGGGGGCAGAACCAGGTCCGGAGTAGAGAACAGTTTCCTGCTGGAGTGAGGTTGGAGACAGAAGCTTGAGGAAATGGTTAAATAGGGCTCCCTTTGGAGACTGTTATATCCTTAACAGCACCTCCCATTTAAAGTCAGCTTTAAAGTTAGAAAACTACTTCCACATTCAGGATTTCAGCTCTTAACTTTGCATAAAGTAGACATTATTATTCTCCTTTAACAGGTGGTAGTTAGGGCATCAGCTTTGAATCAGTATAGAGGATCAAATACTGACTCCATTATTTTACAAGCTGAGCAACTGCCAAGTAGTGCTGTGGGTGGACTAAACAAAAGGCCTTAGTAGATAAGGCACATAAGTACATTATCTGTCCAAGTGCTCAGGAATGGGGAGTTATGTGCTGAGGGAAAAAAAAGTTATATGTGTTAAGCTAGGATTTCAATCCACACTTCTGACTCAAAATTTCCTTTCAGTATACCACTGACCCTGGATATCTGGGAACTGAACTCTGTAAATTGAGATTTAAAAATTCTTGGCCAGGCATGGCTCATACCTGTAATCCCAGCACTTTGGGAGGCCAAGGCGGGCAGATCACAAGGTCAAGAGATCGAGACCATCCTGGCCAACATGGTGAAACTCCGTCTCTACTAAAACACAAAAATTAGTTGACACTCCTGTAGTCCCAGCTACTCAGGAGGCTGAGGCAGGAGAATTGCTTGAACCCAGGAGGTGGAGGTTGCAGTGAGCTGAGATTGCACCGCTGCACTCCAGCATGGCAACAGAGCAAGATGCCTTCTCAAAAAAAAAAAAAAAATCATTCAAGGCTGGGCACAGTGGCTCACACCTGTAATCCCAACACTTTGGGAGGCCAAGGCAGGAGGATCACCTGAGGTTAGGAGTTCAAGACCCAGCTTGACCATTATGGTGAAACCCCATCTCTACTAAAAATATAAAAATGAGCCAGGCATAGTGGTGGGTGCCTATAATCCCAGCTACTCAGGAGGCTGAGGCAGGAGAATTGCTTGAACCTGGGAGGTAGAGGTTGCAGTGAGCTGAGATCATGCCATTGAACTCCAGCCTGGGCAACAGAGTGAGACTCCATCTCAAAACAAACAAACCACAACAACAAAACATTCATTTGCTAAATGCTTGCCTGCCCCATCCTACCTCCACCAAAACTTGCAGCTCCAACTTACTTTAACCTCCTCACAGTTCCCACATCTGTTTCCTTACCCAGCTGCTACTTCAAATTTATCATGTTCAGTACTGAATTTGAATTTGCAGAACAAGCTCCATGTTCCCCTGGCATCAGCTAATTCTCTAAGCAACTACATTTTTAGCTATACATGGGCTTCTGGGCACATGACCATTCATTTCAAATGCATGAAATGTCTAATATTTTACACGGTTTAGTTCAACCCTCTTTTATTGATCTCTACATTATGCCTGGCATTGTGCAAGATTCCAAGGATGCACAAATACAGAGGATTGTCCCCACTCTTGCGACTCTCATAGTCCTGCAGAAAATGGATAATTATGCCAAATATGGAAAAGGTCAATCCTGAAAGAACGTTAAGATCAAAAATAGTGCAGAAACTGCAGTAGTTACCTATGGAGTGGGAGAAGATGTCACTAGGAGGAGATGCTGAAGCAGGCAGTATAGCAGGTCTTACCAGGCTGACAAGAGCTGAATGAGAAAAATTCAGGCTGGAGGAGAATGAGGAAAGCATATTTGGTGAAAAGTAACAATCAGTATGAAGGACAGAGAAAATATTTTGTATATTCTAGAAACATACAAACTACAAAAGCACTGCTAGAGTAGAGAGTGGAGGTCAGGCAAGCTGGAGAGTCCACTGGGGCTGACGCACCCTGGGCCTTGACCGCCTGGTCATAAACCTGAGCTATTCTGGGGGTAATGGGGACCCTCAGCTACTGTAGGGAAAATACACGATAAATTTGTCAGAAAGCATGCTTCGTGCTCAGGTAGAGGTAAGCACTTTACCTTGGCTTTCCTGGTATGTCCTGTGGTAGTTCTTGGAGCAAAAGTTCACCATGTGAGTCTCTACAGGCTGCTGTGTCCATCCAAGTGGGAGCTGCACATTAATCCTGCCTCCTAGCCACCATTTTCCCTACACTCCCTGAATCCCACACGTTTTGGAATGTTGTAGCTTCACTTTCATTTATCTTTTGTTTCTATTGCTTCTTTGATTCATTGGTTATTTTGGAGTATGGTGTTTCATTACCACAAATATGTGAGTTTTCTCCATTTTTTTTTTCTTCTTTCCATTGCAAATTTCATTCAGCTGGAACTGAAGAACATACTTTGTGTTATTTCTATCTTTTGAACATGATTGAGGTTTGTTTTATGGCCTTGGATATGGTCTATCCGGGAATGTTCCAAGGGCAGCTGAAAAGAATCTTGTTCTAGTTTGGGGTGGAATTCCTAGATATCTGTTAGGAATCCTTCACTTGTAATGTTCAAGTCCTCTATTTCCTTGATCTTTTACCTAGTTTTTCCGTTCATTATTAAAAGCAGGATATTTGGTTATTCAACCACTATTGTTGAATTATCTACTTCTCCCCTCATTTCTGTCAACTTTTGCTTGAAGCATTTTGGTATCTATGTGTCTATTATATATTTCTGATGAACTAAATCTCTTATCATTATGGAATGTATCTTTTTATCTCTAACTTGTTTATTTAAAGTCTATTATTTCTATTTTTATATTTAAAGGCTAATGTATAACCACTCCACCTTCCAGTGGTAGATGTTTGCATTATATATATATATATTCCCATTTTTTGTAGCCAACCTATCTGTACCTTTGAATCTAAAGTTTGTCTCCTGGGCTGGGCACAGTGGCTCACACCTGTAATCCCAGCATTTTGGGAGGCCGAGGTGGGTGCATCACCTGAAGTCAGGAGTTTGAGACCAGGCTGGCCAACATGGTGAAACCCCATCTCTACTAAAAATACAAACATTAGCTGGGCATGGTGGTGCACATCTGTAATCTCAGCTATTCAGGAGGCTGAAGCAGGAGAATTGCTTGAACCCTGGAAACAGAGGTTGCAGTGAGCTGAGATCACGCCACTGCACTGCAGCCTGGATGACAGAGTGAGACTCCGTCTCAAAAAAAAAAAAAGGTGTGTCTCCTGTAGACAGCATGTGCAGGCATACTACATTATGTTGCACTTGGCTTTATTGCACTTTGCAGGTGTTGCATTTTTTTTTTCTTTGAATGTTTGCAGCCACCCTGCATGGCGCAAGCCTGTCAGTGCCATTTTCCCAATAGCAGGCACTCACTGCACATCTGTGTCACATTTTGATAATTCTTACAACATTTCAGGCTTTGTCATTATGATTACATCTGTTATGCTCATCTGCAGCCAGTGACGTTTGACACAACCATTGTAATTCTTTGGGGGTGCCATGGACCACAGCCACACAAGAAGTTGAACTGAGTCAATCAATGTGGCGTGTGTTCGGACTACTCCACTGATCAGCCATTCCTCCATCTCTCCCCCTTTCCTCAGGCCTCCGTATTCTCTGAGACATATCAATCTTGAAATCAGGCCAGTTAGTAACCTTAAAAAGGCCTCTTAGTGTACAAGAGAAGGAGAGTCACATGTCTCTCCCTTTAAATCAAAGCCAGAAATGATTAAGCTGGTTGAGAAAGACATGCAAAAGCAGAGACAGGTCAAAAGCTAGACCTCTTCTTGCACAGAGAAACAGAATTAGAAGTGGAGCCTGAAGATGTGACTGAAAAGCTACAATCTCATAATAAAACTTGGACAGATGAGTAGTTGCTTCTTATCGATGAGCAAAGAAAGCAGTTTCTCGAGATGAACACTACTCCTGGTGAAGATGCTGTAAACATGGGTGAAATTACAACAAAGAATACAGAATATTACATGAACTTATTTGATAAGGCAGTGGCAGTGTTTAAGAGGATTGCCTCTGATTTTGAAAGAAGTTCAATGTAAATGTTGTCAGACAGCATCACATGCTACAGAGAAATGTTTCTTAAAGGGAAGCATCAACTGATGTGGCAAACTTCATCGTTCTTATTTGAAGAAATTGCCAAAGCCACTCCAAACTTCAGCAGTCACCACACTGAAAAGTCAGCAGCCATCAATATCAAGGTGAGAACTTCCACCAGCAAAAAGATTATGACTTGCTGAAGGGTCAGGTGATTGGTATCATTTTTTTAGCAATAAGGTATTTTTAATTAAGGTATGTACATTTTTAGACAGAAAGCTCCTGCACACTTAATAAACTACGGTATAGTGTAAATGTAAAATATATGCACTGGGAAACCAAAACATTGTGTGATGCACTCTATTGCAATATTTGCTGTATGGAGGTGATCTGGAATCAAACTCACAATATCTCCAAGGTATGCAGGTAGCTAAAACTATCAGGTGGCTCATGCCCATAATCCCAGCACTTTGGGAGGCCGAGGCAGGTGGATCACTTGAGGTCAGGAGTTCAAGACCAGCCTGGCGAACATACTGAAACCCCTTCTCCACTAAAAGTATAAAAATTAGCCAGGCATGGTGGTGAGCACCTATGGTCCCAGCTACTCAGGAGGCTGAGGCTAGAGAATCACTTAAACCCAGAAGGCAGAGGTTGTAGTGAGCTGAGATCGCACCACTGCACTCCAGCCTGGGCAACAGCAGAGACTCCATCTTGAAATATCTATATCTATCTATCTAACTATCTAATCTAATCTATCTACATATATATCATGCAGGCTGAAAAATAAGGTTCCTGAACAACAACAAAATAGCGAATAAATGACAATATTGACTTGGAGGAAGTTTCCCATCACATTGCTGAGTGAATAAACATGACTGAATGAAAAAACAGAAAGTATGTTCACCAAAATGAAAACAGTGGTTGCTCTGACATAATTTGGGATGACTTTTACTTCCCATATAAATTTTTTGGTATTGCTTTAATTGTTCAAGTTGGAAATTTTTTGTTTATAATCAATAGATTACCATATAGTCTTTTAAAGCCTTTTTTTTTTTTTTTTTTTGAGAAAAGGTCTTGCTCTGTTCCCCAGGCTGGAGGGCAGTGGCGCAATCATGGCTCATTGCAGCCTCGACCTCCCAGGCTCAGGTGATCCTCCCACCTCAGCCTCCCAAGTAGCTGGGATTACAGGCATCTGCCACCACACCCAGTTAATTTTGTATTTTTAGTAGAGATGGAGTTTTGTCATGTTGCCCAGGCTGGGTCTGGAACTCCTGGACCCAAACAATATGCTCACCTCCATCTCCCAAAGTGGTGGGATTACAGGTGTGAGCCACTGCACCCTGCTGAAGCTATTTTTATTTATAAAAAGAATCCCAAGGCCGGTTGCAGTGGCTAATGACTGTAACCAAACAACTTTGAGAAGCCAAGGCAGAAAGATTGCTGGAGGCCAGGAGTTGGAGACCAGCCTGGGCAACATAGCACGACCCTGTTTCTAAAAAAAAAAAAAAAAAAAAATTAAATTAGCCAGCCATGGTGACACAAGCCTGTAGTCCCAGCTACTCATGAGGCTGAGGTGGGAGGATGGCTTGAGCTCAGGAGTTCAAGGTTACAGTGAACTGTGGGCACTGCTATACTCCAACCTGGGCAACAGAGTGAGACCCAATCTTTAAATAAATACATTTATACAAAAAGAATTCTACACAATATTTTTTAAATTTCTCTTGTAATCTATTAAAGAAATTGCAACAAGTTTCAAATGTTAGACTTGATGACAACTGAATACAAGTTTAGTATGGACTCTACCCCAAGCCAAATCATACTAAGAAGGGTGGTACATCCCAAATAAGACTGTAGACAAACTTCATTAATAATTGTGTGACTACAAAAGTCCAAATAAAATATTAGCAAATTGATTCAGTAGTTCATACTGGGCATGTAAGTATGCTTCAATATTAAGAAAGCTATTAACATAATATATGTTGAGTGACAATGAAAGAGCATTTAAGAATGCAACAGTCATCCCTGATTTTTAAAATACTGTTCATAAAATACAAAGAAAAAAACAGTTACTAAATGTGCACAGCCACTTCTGCTTTACTGTTCATTACTGGCCACTGCACGTCATCTCTCACCAATATCCACTTCACCCCCAGACATGCTGGTCTATATTTACTTCCTTAAACACAAGAAAGACCTTTCCCCACTCAGGGACTTTGTACATCTAGCTGCTTTTCTTCAAAGCTCTTTGCCCATTTTGTTACAAGACTGACTTTTTGTTTTCTTTTTGACCTTCATGCCTCAACTAAAAAGACATTAGCCACGGTTGTCTATCTCTACATGCTGGAATTTGATACAATTTATTTATATTATCTCCTTGATAACTTTTCAGATTCTTAATGTTTTATTCCATATACATTAGGTTTTTAAAAGGAAAAAATAATTTTTTAAAGCTTTAGTATAGTTTGATAAAATATACTAGTGTGTTTGTTGTTTTAGCATGTTTGATAAAATACAAAACGTTGACATAACTTTTCCCCAAAAAATAAGTAGACAGTTGTCCTAATGCCATTTATTGCATAATGCAACCTTTCCCTGCTGAATTAAAGTGTTACCGTAACAATTCACCACATTCCACCTGAACTTGGCTCTGCCTCTTAAGTTTCTAGTCCGTTCTACTGATCTGTTCATTCCAGCATCAGTACCCTCCACTATTTTAGAGTTCTCAATATTTGACAGAGCAAGTGTCTCGTTTTCAACATTTTCCTAGCTTATTTTCATTCTTATTTTTAGAGTAAAATTAAACTAGCTTTTGTTTCTTTAAAACCCTGTTGTAATTTTGACTTTCAAATAGGTTACATTTTAGAATAACTCAGAATATGCATCTTTGCAACAGCTCATCTTTTTCATCTAGAATCTTGGTTATATCTGTCCATTTAGTAAATGTTTACTTTGTGCCTCAAGAGAGAATTTGAAGACTGTACCTGATTCTTATTAACATCTTAATGCATAGATTGTTTGCTAATAATGTGCTGCATATTATATTTTAATCTTAGTATTCTTGATTGCCATTCATATATAATAACAGGTATGATTTATTGAGTGCTCTCGGCATGTCAGCTCTTGAAGTACCTTATTCCTTAATTTTCTCCTCACCCCAACCCATTTTTCACGTTAAAAAAACCTGACTCTTAAAGAACACAAGTGACCTGCCTGAGGCATTACAGCCAGGCAGTGGCAGTGCTTAGACTTTAATATAGACTTCTCAGAGGACGGTCTTCATCACTGCACTCCATGGCTTACTGGGACCATGAAAGTTTAGGGTCTGTTTATTTTCTGACTGGTCACGTCACTGACTAATCACAAAAACCTTTTTTTTTCTAATGATGTTTCCACTGATTTTCTTAGATTTCCCAGAGAGATCATTATATCAGCAAGTAATAATAATTATTCTTTCTCTTTTCCAATATCTTATTTCTCTACTCCCTTCAATTGGACAAAAATCATTTCTTGTAATGCATATGCCTGTATTAAATATCATGTAAAACCCTATATAAAATTATAACAACTAAATGTTAAACACTTCAAGACTATTGGAAGATGGCAGGATTTAAAATAAGGCATAGACATTGTTTTTACAATACTCATTATGTCAGGTTAGAAGTTCCTGGAATAATTAAGTTGCATACCTTCCATATTCTGTTTTTGCACCTATAATGACCTGATGCTTTTATTATTTTTAAACTTTAGTCCAAGATATTTTAATGCTGAGAGAAGAGTTGATTTTGCTTATCTTTGTGTCCTTAATCAAATGAGGGCACTTAAACATTTGTTAGTGTTAATGTTGCAGAAAGTTGGGGGAATGGATGGAGATAACCAGAGTGAGAACTCACAGTTCCTACTCCTGGGGATGTCAGAGAGTCCTGAGCAGCAGCGGATCCTGTTTTGGATGTTCCTGTCCATGTACCTGCTCACGGTGGTGGGAAATGCGCTCATCATCCTGGCCATCAGCTCCGATTCCCGCCTGCACACGTCCATGTACTTCTTTTTGGCCAACCTCTCCTTCACTGACGTCTTGTTTGTCACCAACACAATCCCCAAGATGCTGGTGAACCTCCAGTTCCAGAACAAAGCCATCTCCTATGCAGGGTGCCTGACGCAGCTCTACTTCCTGATCTCCTTGGTGACCCTGGACAACCTCATCCTGGCTGTGATGGCGTATGACCGCTATGTGGCCATCTGCTGGCCCCTCCACTATGTGATAGTCATGAACCCTGGGCTCTGTATCTGGCTCCTCTCCTTGTGTTGGGTGTTCTCTGTCCTCTATGGCCTCATCCATACCCTCCTCATGACCAGAGTGACCTTCTGTGCATCCCGAAAGATCCACTACCACTTCTGTGAGTGTACATCCTGCTGCGGCTGGCATGTTCCAACATCCACGTCAACCACACAGTGCTGGTTACCAGTGGCTGCTTCACCTTCATCACGCCCTTAGGGTTCATGATCACATCCTATGTACATATTGTCAGAACCATCTTTCAAATACCCTCAGCCTCTAAAAAATACAAAGCCTTCTCTACCTGTGCCTCACATTTGGGTGTGGTCTCCCTCTTTTATGGGACACTTGTTATGGTGTACCTGCAGCCCCTGCACACCTACTCCATGAAGGACTCAGTAGCCACAGTGATGTATGCGGTGGTGACACCCATGATGAACCTCTTCATCTACAGCCTAAGGAACAAGGACATGCATAAAGCTCTGGGAAGGCTCCTAGGGAGACCCTTTCAGAGGCTTAAACGAAGGTAATTTTGGAAAAGGGACTGAAGTGAAGACCGGAAATATCCTTCACCATGTGTAAGGCATTATGCTGTGGGATATGCAACAGTAATCAGGGTACATCTCCAGCTCAGAATGAGCATTTCCATCTGTGCTAAAGAAAAGACATAATGTGTATCCCAGGGCCTCCCTGACCTCACCAGCCTTGACAATAAATAATGTCATGCTAACACTACCAGAATTTTACAGGGTCAAATATTTAAACCTGCTTGATCATAAACCCACAGTCCTAGGCTTACCTATATATACCCAGTTATAGCCTAGGGAGCTCTCTCATGTTCTCTAGCACCCATTCACTTATGATCCAGAGGTCTGGCTTCTCTAAGGAGCCTGCTACTCTCAAGCTCTTTGGAGAAGACATTTTGCACTGTCCCTACCACAGATGCCCTGTGTGAGGCTTCCCCTTTCCTGATGCCCTAACAGGTACAACATGTACCACTTCAATGCTGACATACAGTCACTCTGGACACAGCCCATACGGTTCATGCAGAAATGCCAACAAGATTCCTCTTGTGCTCTGGGTTGGGTTGAT
>CAUYLG010020262.1:0-35194 GCA_963573385.1 Cacajao melanocephalus | reverse complement strand
TAGGGACATAGATGAACCTGGAAACCATCATTCTCAGCAAACTGACACAAGAACACAAAATCAAACACCAAATGTTCTCACTCATAGGCGGGTGTTGAACAATAAGAACACATGGACACAGGGAGGGGAGCACTACACACTGGGGTCTGTTGGGGGGGAATGGGGGAGGACAGCGGGAGGTGGGGAGTTGGGGAGAGATAGCATAGGGAGGAATGGCAGATACAGGTGAAGGGGAGGAAAGCAGCAAATGACACTGCCACGTGTGTACCTATGCAACAATCTTCCATGTTCTTCACATGTACCCCAAAACCTAAAATGCAATAAATTTTAAAAAAATTTTCATTTATTTGACCTTTTGTGCTACATTTTAGGCATTTTCCTCAGCTGTGCTTCCCAGCTCACTAATAGAATCCTCCCTGTGTCCATTGTCATGTTCAACCCATCCATTAAGGGTTATTTCTTTATTTCAACAATAACATTTATATTTTCCAGCATCTGAGGTTGGTGTTTATGCATATAATATTTTCTCATATTCCTCTGAGACATTAATTATGCTTATTCTAAAGTGTTTATTCTAATTACCTTAACTCTGTTTCCTTTGGAGTTGGCTATTCTGATTATTATATTTGATGTTTCTCCTTCATGATGTTTTTTTCCCCTCCATCATTAGTTGTTTCTTGTTGTTTTCTCAGCTTTACTTATACCTCTGGTTTTCTATTTGTCTTTAAGTGAATGCTCATAATCTATAGGTCACATTTTGTTAAGCAGGCTTACAACTCAATTTACCTTGGGGAGGTCATGTGACTCTACTGTGACATTCTGCTTTCAAATAAAGAATCTTAACATAAATTCCTCAAATTATTGATGTGCTAGTCAACATATAACCTGCTGATGTCGAATTGATTTATTTTTTAAGATTAGCCAAAACATGAAGTTCTACTGTTCGACTTGCACGTAGTTTTTTTTAGCCTGTATGATATAATCCATAGCTAATAATTATAACTTCTGTCTTGTACCCTCCAATGAAAAGAGACAACTCCGGTATAAGGAATCTCTCCTTCTCCCTTTTTAGATTGTTGTATAAAAACCTTTCGCTTACTGACAGACTTCAGAACACCTCCAACTTTGTTGATGTGTCTTCCTGGATCAATCCTCACATTTGAGGTTCAATAAACCTTTATAAATTTTTTTCTGTCTTGACAGCCTCAATTTCGGTCAACAGTGCCATAAACTCTCACCACCAGCAACGTTCTCAGCCACCTCCAGTGCCCCTGAGAGAGTTAACAGAATGTACTGTCAGGTAGAGAATCCCAGGAGCTGGGTTTCTGGACCTGGCTGCTTCTCATTCTCTCTGAAGTTTCCAGCCACGTGGAATTGCCCTGCCCCATGGGCTCAAATATCCCCTCACATCTCCCTCCCAGGGGATGTGGGAGCAACTGGTTCTTGCTTGGAATAAATTGGAGTGGGTCTACTCCAGAACATTTTCAGCAGTTTTCTCCTAACAGGCATGTTAGGTTGTGGTTCTTTCCTTAACTGAATTCCATCTACTTTTTATATTTCTAGAAATATTCATAATTTGGAGCCATTAAAAGGACCTTTCCTTTTTCTGGTTTTCCATCAGTGCTATGAGTTCATTTATTTAATATATCCTTCTTATCATAAATTTGGAGCAGGGGCAGGCGGACACACCATATGTTCTCAGGCTGCCAACTTAATCCAGTCTTTAAGTGGGAATCACTGAATCTTCCTTTATGAACACCTTGCATATTCCCTGTTGCAACTAAGAGGTGACACCAAAGGCAAATGCCAGGCATGTTGAAATGTAAAATAATTAACAACAATCTGAGAATGCCTCAAGGATAATAAAAAAAATAATGAGTATTTTAAAAAATAAATTTTAAAAGGGAAGAAATGATTTGGAACTGAGAGATGTTGTGAATCGTGCAAAGGAAGGAACACCTTACACCTTCTCACCGTTTGGGTTTTAGAATAGATATGAGAGTACTCCAGAAAGAAGTTTAGTTACACCCAGGAATTTCAGGAATACTGGGGAAAAGAAGAGATAGTAGCAAAGAAACAAACTTAGGCAAAAGTGAGCTGGACAGAAATGATAGGGAATAGAAGGGAAATCATGTAGGGATTTGCCTGAGTCAGTTTCTGCAAAAGCAAAAAATTTCACACAGGCATAAAGAAAATAGGGCAAAGGGAGTTGTACAGGAGTCTGTCTGGAAGAGATATAATCAGCCCCCAAATTCTTGGTGAAAACTTGATGTGTTATGCTTCAGCCTCTGTAGTTTGTCTCCAAGATACTAGTTTTTATAAAGACAAAATTTTCATGGTATGATGGAGAAAGGAGTTTAGCAGGAGATGTAGGTGAGTGAGAAAGCCAGAAAAAAAGGAGTTTAGAACAATAAAAAAAGGTATCTCTTACAAGTATAAAGTGGGGAAGGAGGCTAGTTAAGAAGACAAATGGAGGAAGTGCATCTCTTTTTCTCTCTTTTGTGTCAATTTTGAAACTAGTCATTGGTGGGAGCCAAAAAGAAAAAGAAAGAAAAAATTGGACCAAATCCTCTGGTTTGCAGAGAAAAATAAAAAGCACACAGAAAAAGTGACAACGACTTAGATGACATGATAGCATGATAGAAGGGGGAAGGGATCAATTAAAAAAAACCATAAATTGAAATCAAGATTCCAACACTTACTAATAGTGTAGCCTTGGGCAAGTCCATCAAGTCATTAGATCCTTGTATTCCTCACATGTACAGTATAGATAACAGGATATCGGGTCATTCTTTGGTAGTTAGTGGAATGATATCCATGGGGACTGTTTAGACTATGACTTCATAATAACACTATAAAAATTAATCATCTTTGTAAGATGCATGGAACCAAGACTAATGACCATTTGGAATCATTAATAAAGAAAATAATCGCTGGGTATGATGGCTCATGCCTATAATCCCACCACTTTAGGAGGCTGAGGCAGGAGAATCACTTGAGCCCAAGAGTTCAAGGCTGCCACCATTGCACTCCAGCCTGGGTGACAAAGACCCTGTCTCAAAAAAAAAAAAAAAAAGAAAAAGAAAAAGAAAGAAAAATAATCAAGCATTTATCATAACTCTTATACCAAATATAATGTCAGGTACTTAAATTATTGATGAAAGGAAAATTTTTATAAAATAGTTCCTGTTGATAAATGAAGAAGGAATGGCAAAATAGAATACCACCATTTTGTACACCTGAATGAAATAATGGATATAGGCAAGGACAATCAAGGGCTGTTTAAAATTACTAAGTGAACAAATATGAAGGACTTTATACTGAATGAAGCAGGCTGAGACCTGAACCTAATGATTTATTTTAAAATTATGGAAAGTACAGCCAGACATTCTGTGCCTCATGGTATGATGCAATAGGAAGTATATGACCCTGCTATAAAATTTCTTGCCAAAAATCTAACCTGACTCTGATAAAGGATCCTATTTAGATCTACCTGTCAGTTTATAAACTACACAGGGTTATAGGAACTCATTAAAGTCACAGCTCTGAAATCAGCAAAATACAGAATGTAGAAAATGTTAAAAGACTAAATAACCAATTCTTTGAACAAAAATAATGACACAAACAAGAGACAAGAAAGTTATGGCTTTAAGAAAAACATAACATATAACAACTAAATGAAACAGGTAGACCTTGTTTAGATTTTTAAAAACTCAAACAATTGTAAACAATTGTAAGACAACTGGAGAATTCAAGCACTGAATATTTAAGAACTGTAAATTTTTATGTAATAATGCTATTATTGTTATGTATTTATTATTCCTTATCTTTAAGAGATATATACTGAATTACTTACAGATAAAATAATACTCAAAACTTGTTTCAAAATAAGACTGTAGAGTGGTAGGAGTGTTGTAAAAGAAACAAAATGACTAAAAATATAAAAGAATTAGCCGGGCATCATGGCGCATGCCCGTAATCCTACTATTCGGGAGGCTGAGGCAGGAGAATTGCTTGGACCCAGGAGGCTGAGGTTACAGTCAGCTGAGATCACAACACTGCACTCCAGCCTAGGCAACAGAGCGAGGCTCTATCTCAAAAAAAATAAATAAAACAAACAAACAAACAAATAAATAAATAAATAAAATGAATAAAGTGTGACTAATTGTTGAAGCAGAGTCATGGGTCCAAAAAGATCTGTTGTACTATTTTCTCTACTTTTATATTTTCTATGAGTTTTAACTTAGCCATTATGCTTTATAAAATTACCTGCCCTCTATTTTTTTCTATAATCTCTTTCTGTCATTCCAATTAGACATAATGTTGCACTTTCTCATTCTGTTCTGCACATCTGGTAACTTCTTTCTCATTCTGTGCATTTCTCTCTCTCTCTCCTCTCTTTCTCTCTCTCTCTCTCACACACACACACACACATACACACACACACACACAGTAAGTCTAAGTTTTTTATTCCTAGAATGTCTCTTTTTATTCCAATCTGTGTAGCCTTTTCTTAAAGTTCGTTTCTTGAGTTTTTTATTCTTTTATTTCTTCAAAAATATTAACCAGTGTATTATAATGTTGATTAGATCAGTCTGCTAACTGAAGATCTAAGTCTGCTTTCTGATACATCTGTTAACATATTTTTGGTTTGTTTTTGTTGTTGGTCCTGGTAGTGCTGGGTTGGTTTTGGTTTTTGCTGTTTTATGGTTTTTAAATTGTGAGCACATCCTTCTTCTGTGGGTTTTATTGATGTTATTCTGTTCAGACTGGATGGAGTCTGTATGGAGAACACATCCTTCAAAACCTTCAAATAGGTTTTATTTCTGTCAGCTGCCTTCTATATTACTAGCTCAGGATGATTTTTTGTGAGGAGGGGAGTGGAACAGTGTTACAATTTTATTCTTTGCCTGTAATATCCAGTTGGTTTACCACCATTTCTTTAAAAAACAATTATTTTCTATCTAATTTTCTTGGCACTCATAGCACTGTTCTCACCCTAAACTATCAATTATTTCAACTTTTATTTTTGGTTCAGGGAGTACGTATGCAGGTTTGTCACATGGGTAAATTGCATGTCACTAGAGTTTTGTGTACAAATGTTTTTGTCACAGAGGTAGTGAGTACAGTACCCGATAGGTAGTTTTTTAACCCTCACCTTCTCCCCACCATTCCCCATCAAGTAGACCCTGCTGTCCATTGTTCCCAACTTTGTGTCCATGTGTACTCAGTGCTTAACTTCCACTTTAAGAAGATGCGGTATTTGGTTTTCTGTTTCTGTGTTCATTTGCTTAGGATAATGACCTCCAACTGCATCCAGTTGCCACAAAACACATCATTTCATTTTTTATGGCTGCATAGTATTCTATGGTGTATATATACACTATGTTTTCTTTTCCAGGCTAACATTAATGGGCATTGAGGTTGATTCCATGTCTTTGCTATTGTGAGTAGTGCGATGAACATATCCATACATGCGTCTTTTTGGTAGAACAATTTATATTCCTTTGGGTATACAGCTAATAATGGGATTGCTGAGTTGAATGGTAGCTGTTTTAAGTTCTTTGAGAAATCTCCAAACTGCTTTTCAGTGGCTGAACTAATTTACATTCCCACCAGTAGTGAATACATGTCCCCTTTTCTCCACAACCTTGCCAACATCTGTTATTTTTTGACTTTTTCATAATAGCCATTCTACTGGTGTGAGGTGGTATCTCACTGTGGTTTTGATTTGCATTTCTCTAATGATTAGTGATGTTGCTTGTTGACAGTGTACATGACTTCTTTTGAGAGGTATCTCTTCTTGTCCCTTGCCTGTTTTTTAATGGAATTGTTTTTTGCTTGTTGATTTTAAGTTCTTACAGATTCTGGATATTACACCTTTGTTGGATGCATAGTTTGCAAATATTTTCTCTCATTCTGTAGATTGTCTATTTACTTGGTTGGTGATTTCCTTTGCTGTGCAGAACTGCTTTAGTTTAATTAGGTCCCACTTGTCTATTTTTGTTGTTGTTGCAATTGCTTTTGGAGACATCATCATGAAATCTTTGCCAAAGCCTATGTCTAGAATGATATTTCCTAGGTTTTCTTCTAGGGTTCTTATAGTTTTACGTTTTGCATTTAAGTCTTTAATCCTTCTTGAGTTGATTTTTGTATATGGTGTAAGGAAAAAGTCCAATTTCAATCTTCTGCATGTGACTAACCAGTTATTTTATTATTATTTAATAATAATCTTCAATACCATTTATTGAATGGGGAGTCCTTTTCACATTGCTTATTGTCAACTTTGTCAAAAATCAGGTGGTTATAGGTGCGTGGTTTTAATTTCTGGTTTCTCTAACCTGTTCCATTGGTCTATATGTCTGTTTTTTTGTGTGTGTGTGTGATGGAGTCTCACTCTGTTGCCCAGGCTGGAGTGCAGTGTTGCCATCTCAGTTCACTGCAACCTCCGTCTGTCTCCCAGGTTCAAGCGATTCTCCTGTCTCAGCCTCCCAAGTAGCTGGGATTACAGGCACATACCACTATGGGCTTTTTTTTTTTTTTGTCCAGTACTGTGCTATTTTGGTTGCTGTAGCCTTGTAGTATAGTTTGAAGTCTGGTAATGTGATAGTGTGATGCCTCTAGCTTCGTTCTCTTTTTTTTTTTTTTTTTGATATAGTATCTCACTCTGTCACCAGGCTAGTGCGATCTTGCTCACTGCAACCTCTGCCTCCCAGTTTCAAGTGATTCTCCTGTCTCAGCCTCCTGAGTAGCTGGGACTACAGGCACATGCCACCACAACTACCTACAGCTAATTTTTGTATTTTTAGTAGAGACAGGGTTTCACAATGTTGGCCACGATGGTCTTGATCCCTTGACTCCATAGACCACCTGCCTCAGTCTCCCAAAGTGCTGGGATTACAGGTGTGAGCCACTGTGCCTGGCCTAGCTTTGTTCTTTTACCTTAGGATTGCTTTGGCTGTTTGGTCTATTTTTGTTCCATATTAATTTTAGAATATTTTTTTCTAATTCTATGAAGAATGATGTTGGTAGTTACATAAGAATAACACTGAATCTCTAAATTGCTTTAGGCAGTATGGCCATTTTACAATGTGTAGTCTTCCTACCCATGAGCTTGAAATGTTTTTCCATTTGTTCGTTTGTTTCTGATTTCTTTCAGCAGTGTTTTGTAATTCTTGTAGAGAACTTTCACCTCCCTGGTTAGCTCTATTCCTAGGAATTTTATTTTTTTGATGTCTATTGTGAATGGGATTGTGTTATTAATTTAGCCCTCAGCTCGGACATTATTGGTGTATAGGAATTCTACTGATTTTTGTACATTAATTTTGTATCCTGATGCTTTACTGAAGTTGTTTATCAGATCTATTTCTATGAGTCTTTGGGCAGAGACTGTGGGGTTTTCTAAACATAGAATCATATCATCTGTGAAGAGAGACAGTTTTACTTTCAGGATAAATTTTGATGCTAATTTCTCAACTTGGGAATTTACAGACAGGGAAACAATAAAATATGAACCCCAAATCCATATTTGGTACAGACTCTGGTCCAAAATTCCCAAGAGAGAGTTTTTCCCCTTTAAAAGGTTTAATAGTTTCATGGATGAAAAACTGATTTTACACTACCATGCCAAACAACACTTTAATATATTCCTCTCTGCAAATAACCACAATGTACACTTATTATAGTTCCTATTCAAACTCTGGGAGGTTTAAATAGCTGGACTTACAAAAATGTAGTGTCTTAGAACCTGCTACACCCCCACTAACAGCAAATATTTTAACAGCAAGGGGGCCACATTTTACCTCCTTAAGAGATGAAAGTACCAAATTCTTAATGACCAGCTTCATGTGGTGAAGAGTATGTTGATGTGTATTGATAGTTGTGCTGATGCAAGAGCTTGAAGCAAATATCTTCTCCTGAAATTAAGAAGCAAGAGCTCATCATATTTCTGTTTGATGACCAATAAAAATGTTCCACTCCTGCATTACAAGGAAAAACTCATCGTTTTTTCAGAATAGAGTCAGATTGTATTGTCCTATGATATGTGCCTACTTTAGGCTTGTCAAGTTTGGTGCATCCTAGGCCCACGCTAGGTCTTCCTGCACTTTTGATATTAGCAGCACACAAATTTTAGACAGAATGTAGTGAATTTGGGGTCAGACAGGCCACATTCCCAGTCAAGTTGCTCTCAAAAGTGATAAAATGCAATAGAAATTTCAAGCTCATGAGAGCTTGTTGTCAAAGAAAGATTGAGATTTTGATCATGGCTTAGACATTGATTGATTACCTCTTGGGGCTATCACCCCCATACCAATAGCCAAAAGTGCTTGGCATCAGGATTACAGTACTTGTAGATAAAGCCTCAATAGAGGTTTGAGTTTCCTTCTTTCCATAAGGCTGATTAGTGTTTCTGAAATAATGCAATGCTCACAAATCTTAGGTTTTACAACTTCTCTGTTTTACATTTATATTATCTGTATGTGTTATATTTTTATAGCTTTTTTTTTTTTGTACAAAGGCAAAAGTTGCCAAAAGGAAATTAAGGGCTTTTGGGTTGACATTTGTTATTTTTAGTGGGTAACTTACAAAAGTTGACAGAAAAATTGTATTTCTATGTGGTTACAGATGGCATTGACCATCTTATAAATATTTCTCACACACTGACCATGTGCCAAAAACTCACTGAGGAAAGAGGAAGATGTACAGGTAATCATAGCCACTTTTCTCTGCTAGACATATACCAGGCATAGAAGTAAAGGAGATTTAGTGTTTCCCTTCTATAAACATGAAAAAGATAGGAGAATGCCGAGTTACAAATGCCCCAATGGACAGTACCCTAGATGACTTTCTAATAGCAGGGCTTCCTGAGTGTAACACCCAAATATCTTTCCACTTCTTTCCTTCACCAACATATAGCTATAATAACCACATAGTTACATTTGCAAAATAAGATAAATAAAAATATTTTATAACATAGGCCGGGTGTGGCAGTTCACATCTGTAATCACAGCACTTTGGGAGGCTGAGGCAGGCAGATCACTTGAGCCCAGGAGTTCAAGATTAGCCTGGGCAACATGATGAAACTCCATCTCTACATCCAAAAATTATATACATTTGGATGGGTCATTTGCAAAAAAGTAGGGAAGTGTACCTTTGCAAACCAGGACAACTTTGATAGTCAATCCTCTTATAGAAAGTGATAAACTGTACAAAGGAGCAAGTAATGTTTGTAAATGCAAACCTTACATGCTAACCACTTTGCTAGCCAGGTACACTCTGGAGGAATCAACTAATTGATGTAGGTGCAATGGGATATGTAATACTGCTTGATCAAGACTTTGCCTCTGTGGTTGTTTTTCCACGTCTTGCAAAAGAGATTTGCAAAACACGACATTCAGAAACATCAGCTGGACATGGTTGAATACACTAAGTCTTGGTTAATGAATAAACTTGCCTTAAATTGGCTTATTGCTGGTCTCTCAAGGCTTCCTATTTTTGTTCACTTTAGTCTCTCAGAAATTTCAGAGAAAAACTATGAGTCTCAAAATGCTTATAAGCAGGAACAAGCTGATTTTACTGCTAGGAATAATCTGTTTTGAACAAGGCAAATCTGCAACTCTTTCACTCCCCAAAGGTAAGTTTCAAATGAACTCTATAATTACTTTTGTCTGAACCTTTGCTGGCAATGGACATCACAACTCCACTCCATGTTCCTTTGGGAAAATAGGAGAAGCAAATATATTTTGGAGATCTCATTGTTTTTAAACAATTATTTTGGATTTGTCTCCTGCAATCAGCATAGGACATGGGGCAAAACATTTATAGAATGCAACTAATGTATCCAATTAAGTGAACAATCCCTGTTTTCTTCACTTAGTTTCACTAAGTGAACTGAGATTGTTCACTCACTTGGACCCATTACATAATCCCACCTTCATTCATAGAGCAAAGTTTGGAAATCAGCATGGATTTGGAAGCATTTTTAATCTTTTGCTAAATCATCTTGCTGAGAAATATGAAGCATGTTCACTGTAGTATATTGTAAATTGTCTTTTTTTCCCCTTCAATTCACTTAAGCTGAAAACAGATCTTGGCAGACTTCTCCATGGTCGGAATTGTGCCAACCCTGAGAAACAACATGTTTTCTGACTTTGCTTCAGTGAATTTGGGGAATGGTAAATTTTATATTTAAAGTATTTATGACTCATTCAACTAAAACAGTTAGAAAATAAGCTTTTAATCCAATGTCATCCTGGCACTAGGTTCAGGATCAAAACACTTACTGTTATATCCATGCTCTGACATTATTTAGCTGTGCATCTTCATCTCTTTGATTCTAAGGTTTCTCATCTGAAATGTGGGGATAACAGTGCTTCATTTATAGGCATAGAGTAGGATTAAATGAAAAGCTGTATGAAAGACCTTCGAATATTTTAACATGTTGATCTAAATAGCTATGCTCTTAAAGATATGTTCTCAAGAAAAATCATTTGGTTCATCCATCCAGCATTTCTAAGTGCTTACTTATGCCAAGAATTGTGCTAAACCTTAGAAATACAGAGGTGAATAAGACAAGTTTTTTCCTCGAGTAGTTCATAGTTCGATGATGGAGGCACATAATTCATTATCACAATTCTGCATGGCAAGAACTATAAAAGGGGCAACGAAAGAGTGCTACACAATGCAGGAGAGAGGCAAACCCAGTTTGAAGAAACCAAAGAAGACTTCCTGGCTGAGGTGATCTCCAAGCTGAGGAATAAGAATTACAAAATGTGGGTAGGCAATGGAGCATGGTGATTACGAGGCAAGCCTAGTTCTAATCCTTCTTTGAAATATGGAAAAGGATGACCTCCAGGAGGGACAGAAGATGTGCCATCCCTGAGTTACCAGGTGGTGGTAAACATCTTTAATCTAGCCTATCTCTTGGCTGAGGAGTCAGAAAACCCATTGAGGGCAAAGAAATAAAACCAACTTTTTCAGGGATAAAATCTTTTACATACAAAGGAAGGAGTTTTTTCTTCTATTACCTGGCAACCCTCCATCCGAGCACTGACTTGTGAATCAGGACACTTCATTCTATTCTCCTTAAACAACCTGTCACTTTCCATCCTTCAGGAGAATTAAATCAATAAAGATTTATTGATATCTGACTGTGCACTAGGCACCATAGACTACGGTCTCAGACTCCATTTCATGGGTGAAATAGAGAAGATATTCCCTCAATCCTAGAAGCTGTCTAATCATTTAATGTTTGTCTCATTTTTTTCTCAGCTCCCAATTGCGGGCAGAGTCTGGTTAAGGTAGAGCCTTGGAATTACTTTAACATTTTCAGTCGCATTCTTGGAGGAGGCCAAGTGGAGAAGGGTTCCTATCCCTGGCAGGTGAGTCTCAAGGACTTCTGTGCATCAGGAACTGTGCTAGATATTATGGGCTAGATATTATGGGTATAGATATTTCTAAGGTTAAGTTTATATCTTTGAGGAGCCTACAGCCTAGTTGGGTTGAAAGACACAGAATAGTCATAATGGCATGTGATGAATGTCATAAGAAAAAATTATTTACTTGTACATAGTAAGTCAAATAGGATAAGCAAAAATTAGAAAGTATATTAGAGAGGTAGAATAAAGAATAGGCTTGAAGAAGCTATAGAGGTCAAATAGTTAAGAGTATGAGAAAAATGGTAGATCCAAACCATTTCCTGAAGAAGCTTAGAGGAATTGGAGCATGTGTTGAAAGGCTTCCCAGCCCTCATCTTGCCTTTGTCCCAAACCTCTTCAGCTGGACTCTATTATATCTTATACTCCTTTATCTTCATTCACAGACACCGTTTATATTGTTAGAGCAACAGGTCTCGGTCAACAGTGTTATAAAAATAAGTAAATACATACCAAGACTTCTAACCGCTACCTCTGTTGACATTTTTACAGCCAATCATCCCAAATTAACTACCTCTCATCTATACCAGGGTTGCCAGCACCACTCTTCTTTCTGAGCGGTAGTGTGTGGGCTTTATCCTTTCACAGTCTATGATTCCCGATATTTATGAGTGACGTATCTAAGTCTGGTTTTGAGAATAGGCTTCATCACCATGTTTAGGGGGATCCCAGGGCATGAACTTGCTCTCAAAGGTATTTGCAATTTAGGTGTCTCTGAAACAAAGGCAGAAGCATATCTGTGGAGGAAGCATCGTCTCGCCACAGTGGGTGATCACGGCTGCTCACTGTGTTGCGAAAAGGTAAGAAAGGCCTAGCCTATGGGTGAAGATTAGACCATCCTTTCCTTGCCCTTGGAATCATCAGCAATAACTCTATTAAAACATGCACTTATGTGATGGGTGAGTATTGCTTTAATAGAGGAACTTCCTAATTGCATGACACAAATGGGGCTTGGTGACATTGTCAGATGGCACTTGGTAGATGACATATATTCTAAGTTCTTTTTTACTTAAAACAACTGGAAGTTAACAATAGCAAAAAAGTCAGATAAAAAAGAGCATTACAAAGCAGGATTTGTGAAAGTTTTCTTCTAGTTTTCTTAAATCTTAGTGAAAAAATATCTTGTTCATTATGCATCTGAAGAAATGGATAAAAGAAAACAAAAGGAGACCAGTAAAATAGAAATAGGCTCCCTGTCTTCCCATTGATCTTGCCTCTCTGGGCCTCAACCCAACAACTTCCCTTTACTCACTTTCTTGTGTGATCCAAATACTCTATTATTGGCAGTGTTCTGGGTATGTACTAGGCTATAATCAAGATCATGTTCCCGTAGAGTCACTCTTTCATTTCAAGTCTACAAACATTTTCTGGATATTTACTTTGTGCTAGATACCAGTGAGTACCAAAGATACCAAAATGACTAAGACATGATTTCTGTTCCCAGAGAGTTGATAGTCTAAAAGAAGAGCCAACTGATTATCTCACAGCAATGTGGCAAGTGGTAGGTAAGACAGACATTATGTGTTAAGTTAGAACCTAATTTGGCCAAGAGTCAGGGAACTTTACCCAGAGAAAACATGCCTTTTTCAATTTTGTATAAAAGCATCACTTCTGGGAATGAGAGGTCTCAAAGGAAGGCAAGCTGAAGTCTTTATGTATCTCAATGCATTCCACCAAGTTCCTTTCAGGTAACATTATAGTTAGTTATAATGCAGTCTGTACTTTATAATATACACTAAGCATAGGATCTTTAACTTTGAAGTAGTATACTTACTGGGAATCACAAATCATTCCCAAAGGATCTCACTGATATTAAGTCAGGTCAACCTCTCAGGGTAGCTGAATAAAGTCCCCTATAGCTGTAGACCCCCAAACTACAATGTATTCACATCTCTAGATATTTTCAAATAACATTGCAAAGTATTAAATTCATCGTACCCTTGGCTATAGATTAACCCACTCTTCACTAGTCCTCTACTGGATTTTTTTCTAATAGTGTTGGAATTATTCTCACTTTCTCTGCTCAGCAGCCTCACACCCCATATTAATTATCCATATCATTTTAAAGAAGCCAGCGTGTCAATCATTGCAACTGTACCCAGAGGAGCAATGAAATTCATTCATTTTACTATTTGCTTTCCATAGAAACATTGTGTCAACTTTGAATGTTACTGCTGGAGAACATGACTTAAGCCAGACAGAGCTGGGAGAGCAAACTCTCACTATTCAAACTGTCATCATACATCCACATTTCTCCATCAAGAAACCAATGGACTATGATATTGCCCTTTTGAAGATGGCTGGAGCCTTCCAATTTGGTAAATATTTGAGGATTGTATTAAATTGTCTACCCCGTATTCTCTATAACCTCTGTGCCATAGCACATTTCCTGCAGTATATGTTCTGGGTCATGCACTTTGAGACAGGGATTTAGGCTGGAGAGTCCTGCCTGAAACTCTTTTTGCTTGTGGTTCCGGAGGTAGCATTACATGGAGTCAGGAGAGGGTTTTCTTTATCTCACAAGTGACCCCCTGGAGGTGCCAGGCAGAGCTATCACAACTCTTATGAGGTCTTTAGGGGACTACCTGGATGCCAACGGGTGATGAGTGGCTTATAGTGTCCTCTCCTCCATGAATAAGATAAGCCTTCCTTGCTCTTTTCTTCAGGCCATTTTGTGGGGCCCATATGTCTTCCAGAGCCATGGGAACAATTTGAGGCTGGTTTTATTTGTACAACTGCAGGCTGGGGCCGCTTGACTGAAGGTAAGAACTTGTGTGCTACTCCTCTTAATCAGAGGTCAGAACTTTCTGGTGGACAATCAGAAAATGGAATTTTTAATCCATGATTTAAAACAATTGTGCATACATTTTTAAAGATAGAGAATGTCACATTGTACTTAGAAATGCAAGTCTTTCCAAAAGACACAAACACGAATGATGCATCTCTAACTCAGAAAGAGTGAAAGAGTTCCTGCTGGGGCTTCCATCTCTATGTTTTTCAGATGGCGTCCTCTCACAAGTCTTGCAGGAAGTGAACCTGCCTATTTTGACCCAGGAGGACTGTGTGGAAGCTCTGTTAACGCTAAAGAGGCCCATCAGCGGGAAGACCTTTCTCTGCACAGGCTTTCCTGATGGAGGGAGAGATGCATGTCAGGTGAGTGGGAGCAGTGGGACTGTCAGGCTCTAGGTAAGCCTTCCCTTGGTTTTGTTATCAGGTTCAGGTGAGGGGCTGCAGGAAGACTGATTCCAGATAAGGCAGGAATCTGGAAAGAAGGGTTAGGAGTACCAAGGGAGGTTACATCAAAATAAAGGGATAGTGGAAACAATCTGTTTTTAGCAGGAAGTGTGATTTAAAAGAGGTCTTCTGCCTTTTCCAAAAGACCAAATAATAGAGAGATAATGCCAAGAATAAACTTGGGGTTCTCCCGTTCCTGAAAGATGGCTCTTTCCTAATTAGAAGTTTGCAGTTTGTGGATGTTGAGAACTTTACACTTTGCCTCCATTCTTTCTGCTAACCAAGACCTGAGGTCAGTTTCATCGCTGGCCAAGACTTCTCTGGGTCTGCAGCGTGAGATAAGAAAAAGAAGAAAGTCTGCTGCTTTGATGAAAGCTGTGGATGCAGAAAAGGGAGGTGGGATTGTTGGGTTCTAGTGATATTTGAGAACCATATGGGAATTGTGCTGGGATCTTTACACCCAGGTCCCTGAGTCTAAATTATTAGAAGTGAGGAGATGTCACTGATCCTCCTCCAGCATCCTTGTGGGGAAAAAGGGAGCCCTTTGGGGCACCGACACTGACAGTGATGCTAATGGAGACTTTTTCCCTCTGCAGGGAGATTCAGGAGGTTCACTCATGTGTCGGAATAAGAAAGGGGCCTGGACTCTGGCTGGTGTGACTTCCTGGGGGTTGGGCTGTGGTCGAGGCTGGAGAAACAATGTGAGGAAAAATGATCAAGGATCCCCTGGGATCTTCACAGACCTTAGTAAAGTGCTCCCCTGGATCCGTGAACACATCCAAACTGGTAACTAAGTCATCACACAAGGTTAAGAAGCTGCCATTCTGCTAGGGCCAGAGAGAGCATCAGCAGAGTCTTGGCAAATCGGAACACCTGAACAGACAGGCTCTGCCTCTGTTCTCAGTGTAGCACACAGGGACTGTGAGATTTACCAAGTCTAAATAAAACAATAGTAAAATATGGTATGTGGAGCAGCATGCAAATATTCAATGAAAAATGAATTCATCCATCCTTGACCTTCTCAAACTGGCCTTTAATTGAAACTATCTCAGTTGATGATATGCTTTCACCACTTACTTGTCAACAAAATCCAGCAAACTGTAATAGATCGGTAGTTATCAACCAGGGGCAATCTTGCCCCCAGGGACAGTATCAGGAGACATTTTTAATTGTCACAACTGGCAGGTGTGGGGAGTGACTCTGGTGTCCAGTGGGTAGGGGCCTTGGATGCTGCTAAACATTCTACAAAGTACAGGACAGTTTCCCACAACAAAGAATGATTCCACCCAAAAGGTTAATAGTACCAACATTGAGAATCCCTGGCATGGATCCAGGTATAGTAAATCTGAAAAAGTTAAGATCTATATGCAGCCAGCCCTCCACATCTGCAGGTTCCATATCAGCAGATTCAACCAACTGTGGATCAAAAATATTTGGAGAAAAATAAAAACAATAAAAATAACAATACAATAATAAATATAAAATTAAAAAAATACAGTATAACAACTATTTACATAGCATTTACATTGTTTTAGGTATCGCAAGTACTCTAGAGAATTTAGAGTACTACATAGGGCAAGACATGCCTAAGTTATATGCAAATGCTATGCCGTTTAATATAAGGATTTGAGCATCCTCAGATTTTTGGTGTCTGCAAGGGTTCTGAAACCAACCCCCCACAGATATTGAGGGACTGACTTATAATAGACTGACCAGCAAGCTAATTACAAGTTCTTTGCTACCTTCAAATCCAACTTAATTGTTTTCTTTTCTGGTGGCTTCCATCCTCAAAAAGGCTTTTATTCTTTTCTAAAGAAGTTAATTTAAATTAAGTTTAGTAAAAATTGGAATTTGTTTTCAAGTGTATGGTGCAGTGGCAGGTATCTGAGCCCTCAGTTCAAGTTTTAACTATCTAACCCAGCAACTATTTTGTAGTTATGAACAAATTATTTCCATCTCTAGCCTCTGTTCTTATATAAAATGACCCCTTGCTCTGTGAAGCCTTTAAGTTAATTACTGTTTCTTCTTAGCCCACTCAATAAAGAGAATTAATCATTTTAAAACACCAGAGCCCCTTTCCCACTTTATCAATTTATCCCCTCCCTTCTTTCCACAGGTTAGATCTTTATTAGTTGCACATTGACTTAAAAATATTTTTGGCGCCAAGGAGATGCAAACTTCTTGAAGTATTGTTCAGGAAACCACAGGCTTTCAATTGTATCTTTCTTTTTCTTTCCCAGGGAATTGGAGAAAGAGTTTCAGAGGTGGGTATTCCTTGCAGGCTGCTCCACCAGGAGCACAAATTAACATCTGGCATTTCAAGTTCCTTTACAATCAAAAGTCATCCTCTACAAGAGCCCTCCTGCTCAGTAGGTCTAAAACTGCAACCTGGAGTGCCTATAGCCACTCCTGGCCAGTCCAGGCAAGCCCATGCCCAGGAGAAGCCTCAGTTGCCCCCTGCCCCATTTCGTTTCTTAGCAATCCAGAGCCCTGTCTCAATTCAGCCAACATTTGCCAAACACTAGCTTTGAATCAGAGACTCAAGGAGAGAGGGCAAGGCAGTGCAGATGTGGTCAGTAAGCTACACACCTTGTCCTGAAAGTGTCCCTACTTATATAGGGTCCCATCCCCTGTGTTACACTGTGATCCTGCAATGAATTCACTCTGTAACTTAGGGTGAGCCCTTTCCTAACTCTGGCCCTCATCTATAAAGAATATAGTGTGGGCCAGACAGTCTCTAAGGCACTTTAGCTCAAATCTTCAGTGGTTCTTTGAACCTGTGGAAAGATCTACAAAGAGCAATACGGAAAAATAGTACCCTGAGAGCTCAGAGGAGTTAGAGGCTGCTTCTAGCTGAAAACAAATTCACAGGGGAGCTCTGATGTACAGATGTCTTTGAAGCTGTACCTTGAAGGAGGAGTAGGATTTTGTCAGGTGGAAATGAAATATGGGTAAAGAAAAATATTCCAGCTCAAGGAAGGATATTAAGGATGGAGATCAAAAAAATGTAGGGTCTAAGTCACCAAAACAGCAAAAGTATAGGACATGGGATGATGCTTTGTGAGGCAGAATAATAAAACATAACTTGAGATCTAAACTATGGAAACTTTAAATACTAGCCAAAAAAAGTTTGGATATTATTGAGTAATAGAAAGCTGATTAATTAGATAAGTAGATTTGAGCTATACTTTAATAGCATAAGAACACCATGTAGGGGATGGGTTGAGAGGAGACTCATGTATGAACATACGAAATTCTGCATTAGTTTGAGAGACAAGAAATGAAGGCTTGAACCAAGGCAATATCCACAAAATGAAAAGGAGGGAATAGAAACAAGAGAAATGAGGATTGGGAGCCAATTAGATGAAAGTTTATGAGGAAGAAGGAGGAATAGAAGATAGTATCAAAGTTTTGAGCACAAGAGACTAAGAAAAGGGCACACAAAAATAATAAAATCATAAGTGGGTGTAGTTTGGCTGACCCAAGGAATTCTATTTGTAGCATATTGAGTTCTGAGGGAGACAGCTAGGAAAGTGTCATAAAAATCAGGTCTCAAGTTCAGAAATGTAGAGATGACATCTGAAATGGAGGGTATGAATGAATGAAAGTGGTCCAAGGGATCATAGAGAGCGAGCAGATGAGGACAAATGCTTGAACCTGGGAAATACCTGCACTTATAGAAAAAGTATGAGGTCAGCAAAAGAAGAGTAAAGGGCCAGAGGTGGCTCATGCTTGTAATCACAACAAATTGGGAGGCCAAGGTGGGAGGTTTGCTTGAGTCCAGGAGTTCAAGACCAGCCTAGGCAACAAAGTGAGACTCTGTTTCTACGAATAATTTCTTTAAAAAATTAGCCAGGTGTGGTGGCATGAGCCTGTGGTCTCAGCTACTTGAGAGGCTGAAGCAGGAGGATTGTCTGAGCCTGGGAGGTTGAGGCTGTAGTGAGCTGTGATCATGCCACTGCATTCCAGCCTGGGTGACAGACTGAGGCCCTGCCTCAAAAAAAAAAAAAAAAAAAAAAAAAGAGAGAGAGAGAGAGAGAGAGAGAAGAATTAAGGAAGAAAAACCAATCATAGAATCTCAAAGTCACGCAGTATCTAAAAGGAACCAAAAAGGCATCATAGAAGCAAAGACAGGAGAAGATTTCATGAAGAACAAAGAGTACATCAAGAAGAACCAGGAGGCTCTGGTGTTTGCAGCTTCTGGAGGAAGGGGTTGTTGTGGTGAGCCTGCACAGCTCACCCTGACTCTCCTGGCCTTCCCTCACAGCCTGGTGCAGTGAGCAGGATGGCATAGTCGGCAGGGCTGAGGGGGAGCTGCACTTCCCAGAAAGCCTCCACCTTTATTACGAGAGCAAGCAGTGAGTAACCCCCTTTGCACTCCTCCTCCTTACTCCCACCTCCAGTCTGGCTGTGCCCACTAATTGGACTGTGATAATAATTTTCTGTCTAGAAATGACGCCCTCTCCATGATCTGCCTGCAGACAGTGTGTCTGGACCCTGCTGGTACCAGAGGAAATGCATGTGTTGCTCCGTTTTTCCCGCCTAGATGTTGAATCTTGTCACCACAATTACCTGTCAATGTATTCTTTAGAAGACAGACCCATCGATGAGTGGATTTTCACACTGTCAAATGGAAACCAGTGCCAAGTGGGCTTAATGGGGCCTGGTTATCTTATGTCTGGCACTGAGCCATCTGTAAATGCCACACTGCTTGACTTCAGTTTTGAGACTCAGAATGGGGAGTGAGAAGGAACCAAATCTGAGCCTGGGTGATGGCTGCAAGGTCACAGGCAATTCATTTGCCAAATCTGTTTCCCATCAAACTAGGCTTCCTAGACCTATTTGCCAGACCTGGAATCCATGAAGAATAAACTCTAGATATATTCCAAGGCCTCTCAGGACCTCCAGATGGGTCATTGCTTTCCTAGCTGTGAAAATGACCTTTCCCTGCCTCATCAAGCTAAGAAGGAAAATACAAATAGACAAAACTGAGAAGGAGACATGTTACTTATAAGAAACAGAAACGGAATGGCGTTTCTGTGGTTCTCAGCTGGAGGTGATATTGTATCCTTAATCCTCAGGACACATTTGGCAATGACTGAGAAGCATTTTCAGTTGTCACAGGTGCAGGGACTGTCACTGGTAGAGGTGAGGAATGCTACTAAATATCCTACAAAAGATGCAGGACAGCGAGAACACAAAGAAGGTTCTGGCTCAAAATGTCAATTGTGATAAGACTGAGATTGGACAATCCTGAAATATCATGGCAAATTCAGTTCCTCTTAAATCATTGAATGGGAACTATTTTCTAGATGCTGAACAAAGAATCTTTTTTCTCGTCCTGCAGGAAAATTTTGTGGAGAAAGCCTCCCTTCATCCATTCTTGCTGGCTCTAATTCTCTAAGGCTGAAATACATCTCTGATGCCACAGATTATGCAACTGGGTTTAATCTTACCTATAAAGCCCTTAAGCCGAACTACATTCCTGGTAAAACCATTTACTTTTATCACATACTATCCCCACCTTCTGTAGAAGCTTAGGCTCCATAGGAATTAGGTGAGAGGCAGGGATCCCTCTCCCAAGGCCCAACTGGCTCCACATGGGAGAGGGACACAGGCTAGCTAGAGAACAGGGGGCAGTCTCCCCCTCAACCCTGAGTTCACCCCACTAGCTCATAGTGATCGCCCATCCAAGTGAGTTCAGAAGGCCTGAAGAGTTCTGGAGGATCATGTGATACCTCTTCTCTTGTTGGCAATGTCTGAAACTGCAATTGATGGGCATCATTTTCAGGAGACAGGAGGGAGAATGGTGAGAATTCTTCTTTACTTAAATGGTGCCATCTGTTTAGACTTTTTCTCATGTTTCAGATTCAGGTTGCAGTTACTTAACTGTCCTTTTTGAAGAAGGCCTCATACAGAGTCTAAACTATCCTGAGAACTACAGTGACATGGCTAACTATAACTGGATTTTTCAAGCCCCTAAACATTACCTAATTAAGGTACTGATTTTAGCTGTCTTTACTCAGCTATGGCAAATTCACAAACTAGCTAACATAAGCACCACGAGATCAGAGGTTTTATATGATTTATTCACTACCTAGAACCCGGCGTCTGACGCGCAAAGCTGTCAATAAACACTTGATGAATAACGGGTCTGCCCAGTTTCCCATGAAACTACACACTTTTACCACTAGATGACACTGTGCTTTTTTCTTTTTGTTAAAAAAAAAAAAGTGCTGCTTTGATCTTTGTATTGAATTAGCCGGGTGCCATGGCGCGTGCCTGTAATCCCAGCTACTTGGGAGACTGAGGTGGGAGAATTTCTTGAACCCAGGAGGTGGAGGCTGCAGTGAGCCGAGATCGTGCCACTGCACTCCAGCCTTGGTGACAAGAGTGAAACTCCATCTCAAAAAAACACAAAAACACAAAAAATCTTTGTATTGGTGACTTTCTAAGTCCCTCCCAGAAACAAGCATTTCTTCCTTATTTATTAAACTGCTCACAAATCACACTGTAAATTAGAAATAACAACAGTGAAAGACAATTAGGCCCAAATCAGCATCTTTGAATTGAAGCAGAGAGAACAGAGCAAGCCTAGAGGATCCAGTGCAGAACAGGCTCAGGGAATCGCTGGTTTAAGAGGGTCTTAGGTGTCCTGGAGTGGGCAGTGGAAAGCAAGGCAGAAGTCAATGTATGGAGGCCTTTGAATGTCTTGAAATGGAGTTTATTCCACATTTGATTAGCAGTGTTTATGGTTACTTGTTTGTCCATTAAACACTAATGAACAATCTGCAGAGAGATATCACCAGGGAAGTGGAAGTAAGACTGCAGTCAGGGTAAGATTGGAGTGAGGCATTTTCTTATAGGTCTTCCTCTTAAAATAATAATTGAAAACAAGACAGTGTATGATGGAGAGAACGGAGAGTAGAAAATAAAGGGGAGAGGAGTGAGGGATGATGAGGCTCCAGCGTTCTCATGTAGTTAAGATATGAAAAGAGCTCTGAGATGTGGGAGGAGAACCAAACTGATGTGTTCTTATGACAGCCAGGAGAATGCAGCCTTTAATTTAAAACACAAACCAAACCAAACAAAAAGATGTGACCAATTGTTTGGATACCACACAAAGGTAGAACTTAAAGAGATGAGAATTGAGGTGTCCAGTCCCCACCCCACACCTCCATAAACAGGGAGAATAATTAGATTGGAAATTGAACAATCGAGAGGAGTTGGGATTGGTGGTATCTGAAATATCACGTTCAGTCAGATATTAATGGCAGAAAGAAGACCACACAGGATTTATGAATGAGCAGGAAAAGATGATACAGAGGCAGTTAGTATAGACTTCTTTCTAAAAGTTCTTCAAACCTAAACAGAGCTGGGGCCAAAATTTCAGCAGTATTAAGAAAAATGTGTTGTTAGTGGTGGAGGATAAGATTTAGGTTGTGAGCATGTTTCCAGGAGGAGGAAGAAGAGGAAATGTAGTTGAAAATCTGAAAATGCCAGATCCGGAAGTGATTGAAAAATATCCCCTCAATAATTAAATCTTGAGTGCTGTGCACCAGTGAGGTGAGGTTCTCATACCCTGCCAGTGACAGCATCATTTTGCAGGACTCATCTAAGATAGTAATTTGAAAATCGGTGTTACAAGTCATAGCAATGTGCTCACCATTTGACTTGGAGACAAAAAGGCCCCTTCTCAGAAAGTATCCCAGGAAGGGTTTAATAAATGTTTGAATGAATCTTATTTCTGATACATGTCCCCCTCCCCAAACCTACCTTCACCATTAATAATTGTTTGCCTCCAGTTTTGTTTTATCCACACAATCCTTTCTGCATCTTGCTCAGAGTCTGGGTCCCATTGAATCCCCACCATCTGTGTGTTAAAATTCAAACTCCTATTTCATCAGCCCTTTCTCCCACTACTCTTCACTTGTAATTCCATTGGCTAGTGCTCACCAAACTGCTCCAAGATCACTCTTCATTGTTTCTTTGTTCCTCCTTCACACTGTTCCTTCTGTCTAGATATTACTCCTCCCTTTGCCTAACACAAAACAAGTGCCCATGCAAGGAATAATATAAGAGAAGAAAAAAGCAAATGCATAAAGATATTCACTGCCAAGTTTCTAAGATAGCAAAAAATGGAGATCTCAAGGATAGAGATAAATGAAATATTATGCTGCCAATCAGCATCACGATTATAGAAACTACGAGAAAAGGTTTGTCATGATTTATTCTTGGTGAACCTAGGTTGATTCCAGGTGATCACCTTTCTTTTCTAGGTCATTATTCATCATAGCAAAATAATCTACTCGAGAATTTTGCTGAGGTTTACATTTAAGCTTAGTATCCAAAATCAACTCTAACTCATGCAAGTATTTCCTTTTTCATGCACATAATGAGTTCCCAAAGTTCACTACATTTGACTCTGAGCCCACCTATGCAAATACTTTCAGTAGCTCAGATGATACTTTGTTTTATATCAGCAATTAGAATCACTTGTATCTGTGCCTTATCAGAATGTTGCAGTGTGGCATGGAAATTTAGTGGCAACAGGACAGAGCAGGTAAGCAGAGGAGCCAGATATGTCCTGCTGGGTAGAAATACATGGTCACAAGGGGCACAACCAATTTCAGTCTTGATTCAGGAGAACTAGAGATTCAACATGAAACATCAGGAACCAGATGAATAACACTAAGATGTCCAGAGAAGCAGTTTTGTGTATATGCAATTGGTTGAGTGCCTAGTTGCTTCCAGTGAAAAAAAAATCCCCATGGGGTAGCTCTTCTAATCTCTTAGAGCTGCTAGGAAGCTAAAATATTTGCACAGTTTCCTGCCCTTTGATTTAGGCCATATTTGGTGGCTGTTTCAAAAAGTTAGAGAGCCTGTGATATAGAATCCCTTCCTTGGAAAAGGGATTCTATATCACAGGCCCACTAACTTTCTCATCTAAGGTCTTAATCCAGAACAAACTGAGCAATCCAAATTTCTCTGCTGAATCAAAGTCAGGTAATTCACTCAGAGTGTTTACTCTGGATGTAACTTTTCGTCTTCTCAGCTTTCATTTCAGAGTCTGGAAATAGAAGAAAGTGGAAACTGCACTTCCGACTATGTGACAGTGCACAGCGATGTAGAAAGGAGGAAGGAAATAGGTTTGTGTCCCATGAGCCTCAGCTCACTCTGGTTTGCATTTGGACCCAGTCTTGAGATGGGAATAAAGAGAATATGGATCAATCTTCCTTTATCTTCCTGCACCACCTCCACCCCTCCCTGTGGTGTCACCATCACTCTTTTGTCTTCTACATTAGAGACAGGAAGATAAAGAGGGAGATCAAAGAACCATGGAAACAGGCAATGTGAAAGACCCACAAGGAGCTGAGTCAGAAGGGGAAAGTTCCACTGAAACAAGTCCTGAGTCTAGAACCAGTTCCCTTAACAGCACTGTGGGTAGGAGTGTTCGGGAGAGAAAACCAAACTGAAATATCATGGGGTTAATTACCTATTTAAGGAGTGGGCTGCCTTTATTTTGAAAATGAATTGTGACATTCATCAGAAAAGCTTATTTCATAACAATTACTTGAAGGACGATTTTCTTTTTTTCTTCTCTCCAATGTCATGCCTATCTGCCGAGTGCCTGACAATGTCTTGACTGGGTTGGTCTTCAACAAGCTCGGCTGTGTGGCTATGATGTCCCCACCCCTGTGCTAAGCCCCTCCAGCGTCATGCTCATCAGCTTCCAATCGGATGAGAATGAGACTTTCAGTGGCTTTCAGGCTACAGTCTCCTTCATTCCTAAAGCAGGTAAGAAGATAGAGTCTCCAACTCTTTGGTTCCTAATTCTAATCCTTGTGATTAGTCTTCAGAGCCCCACAAGGAGGCAGTCAGTTCTCACTATCTGCAGTAATTACGTCCTATCAAGTCACCATGGACACTGAATAAGAGAATACTCAGCCATCACTTCTGAGAAATGTACAGAGTTAGGTGCCTGCAAGGTATACTTTCATCAGCTGATCAGTACATAACCTTGTTTTATGTGTCTTTCTGCTTAAAGACACCCTATTTAATATATATTGTTGATTCATTACCATGAATTCATGACATTAAATGCATGGCCAACAGCACTATGACTCAAGTCTGAATGAAGCTATCTAACGTGTGTTTTCTATTTGAGGCACTTAGGAACACTAGGTGGCAGCACTTCAGCACGATGCTTGGGGCCCTTTTAAACATTGAGGTCACCAATAAAAAGAACAGAGATGAAAAAAGAAAAAAAAAGTGGTACTAAATGGATCATAAAAACGACACTTGTTTATAGGATGAGGGCTGAAGAAAGAAGGCAAAATATTGCCTTGTTTTACCTCATCTGGAAACGTGTGTCTAAAATCTCACATTTTTTTGTCACTCTTCACATGCCTATGAATGATGATGAGAACAACATGAGTATCACTTTTAGAGCTATAAATAAATTTTAGTGAGTAGGTAAAATCATATATATGGAATTGACAAAGAATGAGTGACTGAATGAGTACGTATGTCTGAATCCTGGCCAATCATTACTAAATATGTAATCTTAAGAAAGAGTCGTCTAAGACTCATTTTTTTTCAACCCTACTAAGGGAAAACAATGCATGCCTAATAAGAATGTAGTGAGGATTATATCAGGTGAGATACACTTGGCCACAAGCAAGTGTGCAATGTATAACAGAGAAACAGAAATATGAAATATCTTCACCAATTCCAGACCCTGGACACTTGAACTACCTAACCAGCTTCCTTGCAGGTTCTCACACCCATGATTCTTCTTTCCAAATCCCACAGAACCAGTTATCTGCTACCGAGTTGTTCATTCTCATTGGGTATTAAGCAGCTGCAGATGGCAAAGCCAGGTTATAGTTAAAATGCCCACTCCTCATTTGAAATACCTATAGAGTCTAGCTGGCTGAGGTGCCCCAGAATTCTAACAATAGCTTCATTAATCATTTTCTGATAAATCTCCAACCCTGGCTGTCTTTGTGGGAGCTGAGTAATTGTAGCATTCTTATACCCAGATTTAAACGTCTCCATATCAGAGGATGAGTCAATGTTTCTGGAGACATGAGATGTGCCAAATGGAGAAACCAATGTTTCTGGTAAGCTGTTTTGGGGAATGTGACCAAGTGATAAACACAGAGTATATCATCCAGGGTTCAACTGGAGAAGCAGGTGATGTGGATTTAATTACATCTTCCTCCAAAATATACTGGAGTCCTAACTCCAGTATCCCAGAATGTGACTTTATTTAGAGATAGGGTTGATACAGAGTTAATGAAGTTAAAATGAGGGTATTAGCCTGGGTCCTAATCCAATATGACTAGTGTCCTTATAAAAAGGAGAAAACTGGAAGCAGAGAGACATACACACACAGGGAGAACATCGTGTAATGATGAAGGGAGAGGTTGGGGTGATACGTTATCTACACGCCAAGGTGCACCAGTGACTGCCAGCAAACCACCAGAAAGAAGCTAGAGGAGAGGCCTGGAGTAGACTCCTCATCATAGCCCTCAGACAGAGCCAACCCTGCCAACACCTCTTGGACTTCTAGCCTCCAGAACTATGAGACAATAAATTTATGTTGTTCTAATCCACCAAGTTTGTGATACTTTGTCATGGCAGCCCTAGCAAACTAATATATCAGAATTGGCTTACACTATTGTTGGGGCTGAATAAGGAGGTAAATCTACAGGACAGGCAGTTAGAAGGGGAAAATCATAGAAACATTTGAATTCCACAGAAGGGGCTGAAGTTGTTCTTCACAGGCAGAATGTCTTCTCTCTTTTGGGGAAGTCTCAGCCCTGCTTTCAGGGCCTTTGAGCTAATCAAGTCAGGTTCACCCAGATTATTCAAGATGATCTTCTTTACCTAGAGTCAACTGATCAGGAGCTTTAATTACTTCTGCAAAATTTCTTTATAGCAACAATTAGATTCGTGTTTGATTTAATAACTGTGGATTGCCACCTAGCTGATACATCAAAAAAGCCATCACATGGAGCTTTATGGCATGTGGTCATTGTCCCTTTTGCTCAAAGCAATATTGGAATATTTCCAGTCACGAGAATAAAAGTTCCCATCTCAAGTGAGTAATTCAGTGGCAATGACTACTTTCTGTGCCAAATTGTGGCCTCATTCACAAGATCCCACCTCTGAAAAATAGTAAGGATACCACTATGTTCTAGTGCCAATGAGCATTGAGAAGTTCTGGGCTTTCCCTGTCCCTTGTTTGTTCATGACATCCACTGGCATATATGAGTGACATCTTGTTCCATGTGGAAAATACAGCAGTGAGGAGAGTAGGCAGATGAGGTGGGGAAACTTTTATAGTTTGCCATTTTGATACTTTATCAAAAGAAAAGTCAAGCCCTTTATTTTTATTGTCATTTTTATAAATTTTCTGACACATAGAACACAGAAAAATAGAGAGTGTGGAGAATAAAAATTCCTTTTCATGAGAAGGGATGAAAACAGTTGGGGTCTTTTTGTTCTGGCTTCTTTGACAATGACCTCATGATGCATAGATGCCCCAGGTGGAAAAATTTTTGTAAAATGTGGCTGCAGTGATTCCTTCTCTTGGCCACCAGAGGGTACATTCAGCAAAGCCATTGTTGTCTGCCTAAACCAAGCACAGTATTTCCAAAGACCAGAAAAGATAATATCATAGCAATAGCACATTTGAGGAGGGTGCCAGAGGTTGAAGATGAATTCAGTGTGTGCCTGTCAATTTACCTGTGGGATATTCAGCTGCAGATGTCCAGGAATTAAGAATCAAGCCTGGGATGGGGTGGTCTGGGAGGTAGCAGATAAAGGTGAGAGTTGCAACCCGAGGGAAGCCTATTTTTAGAGGAAAAAGAAAAAAGGGAAGAGAGGAGAATCAAAGTAAGAGGCTGAAAGGAGCCAAGCATAAGGGGAGGAGGAGAACCAAGACAGGATATGGGAGCTCTGGGGAGAGAGATTAGGTTTTACAGTGGACTGAATGTTTGCGCCCCCACCAAATTCATGTGTTGAAGCTTAACCTTCAATGTGATGATATTTGGAGTAAGTCCTTGGGGAGATAATTAGGTTCTGAGGGTGGAGCCCTCATGAATGGGATTAGTACCCTTATTAGAAGAGATGCATGAGAGATTGCTTCCTCTCTTTCTGCTCTCCCCTAAGTGAGGATAAAACTAGAAGACAGACATCTGCTAACCAGGAAGGGGGCCCTCACCAGACGCTGGATCTGCCAATACCTTGATCTTGGACTTGGCAGTCTCCAGAACTTTGTGAAATAAATTTGTTGTTTAAACCACCTAGTCAATGGTGTATTTGTTATAGCAGCCCAAGCAAAGACAGGAGAGAGAGGTGTCAATAATGAAAAATGCTAGACAGAATCTAGTAACATAACACTAGGAAAAGAGGCCTTTGGATTTGGCCATTGGGATGTTGCAGGTAACCTCAGTGAGTCAGTATTCCACAGTCTCATTGTTAAAGATGAAGAGTGAATAGGAGGTAAGAAAGAGGCTCCCTAGAGGTAGATTTCACTTTCAGAAAGAAAGGTCCTTGGGCTGGGCGCGGTGGCTCACGCCTGTAATTCCAGCATTTTGGGAGGCCAAGGCAGGCAGATCAACTGAGGTTGGGAGTTCGACCGTCTGACCAACATGGAGAAACCCCATCTTTACTAAAAATACAACAAAATTAGCCGAGCATGGTGGCGCATGCCTGTAATCCCAGCTACTCTGGAGGCTGAGGTAGGAGAGTGGCTTGAACCCCGGAGGTGGAGGTTGTAGTGAGCTGAGATCACGCCATTGCACTCCTGCCTGGGCAATGACAGCAAGACTCCATCTCAAAAAAAGAAAAAAATGAAAGGTCCCCAAGTATAGTTCTGAGCCTCTGGCCTCTGTTGCCTGAAGCTCTCAGGTTTCAGGAGTCATAGAGGCAGTTCTGATATATTAGCATAATTTCAGTAACAATTTATTTCTCAGACTTAGCCTTCAATTTTCTCAAACTTATGTCTTAGGCTTTATTATTATTATTCCCACAGCCATCACTTCTTATAAATGTTTTGCGTAACATCATATTTTTCGACAACCTGCACAGAAATATCACATGCCTTTCAAGCCACATGGTGGAATCACCTTTCTTTTCATCTGCATGAATAATGTGCCCAAAGATCCCCTGAAAATATATTCTTTTTTTCTTTTTTTGTACCTTTTTGACCTTAGCAACAGAGATTCTTTGCTTTTAAGGTAGAAAGAAGTCCAACAAGCTACAGCAGCTTAAAATTCCCACCTTTGCATCAGAAGCAGGCCAGGAGCATTGTGTGTTTCTCTCCAGGGATTCTAAGGAGCGCAGCAGATGTGGGCAAGGATTCCTGCTGGGTGAGCTCTCCAGCCAGCTGTCTGCTCTCTACAGGACTCATAGGTCTGGGAGTGTCACTTTGTGGTTTGATAAAACAGCCTCTGGGTGGAGCTGCTGTGACAACTTATTAAAATCTTCAGAATGCTCAGGGACACACTCTAGAAAATTTTAAGAGCCTTCTTTTCAGAATTTAATGGTATATTCTAAAAAAATTTCTGTGAAGTTTTGGAAATGCTCTACTCCCTGCTATGAAGTAAGGGAAAGGGTCCTCCTTTCATAGTTTCAGGATTTTGATTTCCTTTCTTCCTGCAGATACTTTGCAGATTGGGATTGGGCTCAGTATAGACAAATCCATTTGTGAGAAGGGTGCTTCTTTTTCTCTGTTGTTTTTAATAATTTAAAAAATGTGTATTAAACAACAAATGCCTGTTTTTAATAATTTAAAATACATAGTACTTGCTTGTTCATCATGAGAGAATGAAAATTAACATACATTAAGTGATAATTACTGCTATGGGTAATCTATACTCATTTTTTAATCAAAACTTCTATAAGATTAGTAATAGCTAACATTTACATATAATTCATTATATGCTAGACTTAATTCTAAATGCTGCATATGAATTAACTCATATAATCATCATATGAACCTAAGAGGAAAGAATCATCATCATCATCATCATCCCCATTTTAAAGATGGAGAAGCCAAGACCAGGAAATGTTCAGTAATAGTCCCCAGCCAGATCATTTGTAAACTAGTGGAGCAGGACTTCATACCTCAGCAACCTTCTACCAGAGTTCAGCAGAGTGCTATACTACCTCTCAGGTGGGCATATTCGGTATAAGTATCTCCAACATACAAATGATAAATCTGAGTATAAGGTTAATTCAGCTATACAAAGAGGATCCACAGTTGAGCTCTATCTGAAAAATCCTGTTGGCAGGTAGGTTCCAAATTGAGTTCAAGTCAGAAAATTATTACTAGTTTTTGAACTACAACCTGGCCTTTGGGTCAATTTTCCCCTCTTAAGACATTGGAATCCAGCAAGACACCTGAGGGTTTCCTTCTTCATCCACACTGAGTATATATGAATAACAGTTCTGGAAAGTAAAGAAGTCATCAACAAGTAATTACTGAGCACCTGTGATATGCCCAGCTGAGCTAGATAGGTACAAGAGAAGGTAAAAAAGTGCCCTTGTCTTCAAGGGCCTCCCAGTCTCATTGAAGACACAAGATAAATACACACTGCAATAATTGGGGAACAGTGTAACACAGAGTTGAGCAAGGGCAGGAGCTGTGGCTAGACACCTGGTGGGAGCTGTTCAAGAGTAAGTGGAAACACCGAATTTGAGTCATCTGCGAAAGCTGCCTGGAGAGAGAGGGATTGGGTCTGGAAGACAACCTAAAGAAAATTTTCTAAAAATATGTTTGGTGGATATATTTGTTAATATTTAAGAAACTCATCATGCAAGGTAAAAACTTTTCCTGGGTGTGGAAGGTATACTGAGTTTCCTGGGGCCTCCTCAGCCTGTGGGTAGAAATAGAATTGCCTTAAAAATAACACCCAAGTTCCACTTATTCCTACCCCTACCTGTCATGAAGGGTCCCAGCCCTTGCAAAATGCCCTTCCAATGTCCTGTAGCCCTCATGGGGTATCTCATGTAGTTGGGTACAAGTCTGCTCCCATAGGCAGTGTGGTTCTTCTCCCCGCCACTCTGTGTCTACCAGGTACAGCATGTCCCTGCTCAGCTTTTAGCCCTCCAGGGGGACCCTGCCACCCCACTTCTCTGTGCACCCCTACTCTCCTACCAGCTCCTTCACCAAGTCACTGGAAACTTGGGGGTGTCAAGACTCTCATGTTTCTTGGTAAAGTGAGAAAGAATGGCTCTCTGCTTTGTGTTATCCTCCATGAGAACTTCTTGAGTCCCATCCCAGTGTCTAAAGCAGACTTTATTGAAACTATTTTTTCAGTTTTGACTTAAGGACCTCACTCTTACTTTCCTTAAGATGAGTCTGGCAGGATCAAGAGAGAGACAAATGCAAGAGACAGACACCATGATGTTCTCAGAATTTCCCCTTTAAGATGCTAAGATTTTATTGTATCCTCAGACTCTCTCTGCCTGGATCACTGTTCCCTCAATCTACGTTCCTCCTCACTAAGCTCCTCAGCTCTAAGCAAACAGACTTTTGCTGATTCCATCCCACCAGTTCATACCTCACCGGATATGTCTGAAATCTGCTTAGACTCAAACTGAGAATGGCCATCCCACAAGAGAATTAACTATGTCTTGTAAATAAACCATACACCTCATTTGTTGGGGCTAATTTGTAGTTACACTTAACATCCTAGGGACAGAGGGGGGGTGCCAAGATGGCTGAGAGAAGCCAGCACCGGAAAGCAGCTCCCAGCGAATGAGATGCAGAAGGCTAGAGGACTTCACGATTCCAAACAAGGTACCGGGTTCATTTCTGTGGGACTGATAGGGCACTGAAAATAGGCTCATGGAAGGAGCCGTAGGGCAAGAGACACCCAGGGGGGCAAATCAAGATGAGGGGGCACGTCCCCGCCTGAAGCATGCAGCCGGCTCAGAGGACTTAACCCCCTCGGTGCTCCATTTCAGATCCTGTGCTTACCTCATCCCTCCTGCAACCCATGGTCCACGAGAGCCCTGCCAGATGGTGGGGTGCCGTGGGTAGTCAATGCAAATGTGAGCAGCCGCTACCGCCGGGTGCAGCAAGTTGTCGCAGGGACCTGGGCGGGAGTTTGGACTAATGCCAGTAGGATGGATGGTCCCACAGAAGGAAGCAGAGTTGAAAGCAGAGAAACAGACCATAAGGCCTGGCAAGCCACACCTCCACAGAACTTAAACTGAAGCCCTCGCTAGAGAGCTTGGCAGCAAATACACCAGCTTGACCCCAACCAGGAAGATCCAGCTGGGGAAGGAGAGATGCCATTGGGAAGGTGGGGCCAATCTCACCTGCAAACAAACTCCAGGGAAGGACCACCCACCCAACAACCTGACTGAACCTGAGAGAGCCCAGCAACACCCTCTACAAGCCAAAAAAGACACAGCTCCAACCTCAACAGAAAAAAACGTCCACTCAGAGACTCCTCCTGAAATCACCAACTTCAAAGATTAAAGGGAGATAAATCCACGTAGATGGGAAAAAAGCAGCACAAAAAAAGATGAAACCATCAAAAAACAGAACACCTCTTCTCCTCCCAGGGATCACAACTCCTCACCATCAAGGGAACAAAAAAAGAGAATGAATCTGATGAATTGACAGAAGCAGGCTTCAGAAGGTGGATAATAGCAAACTTCTCTGAGTTAAAAGACCATGTTCTAACCCAATGCAAAGAAACTAAGAACCTTGAAAAAAGGTTAGACGAAATGCTAACTAGAATAACCAGCTTAGAGAAGAACATAAATGACTTGATGGAGCTGAAAAACACAGCACGAGAACTTTGTGAGGCATACACAAGTTTCCACAGCTGAATCGATCAAGCAGAAGAAAAGATATCAGAGATAGAAGATCAAATCAATGAAATAAAATGAGAAGGCAAGATTAGAGAAAAAAGAATGAAAAAAAAATGAATGCAGCCTCCAAGAACTATGGGATTATGTGAAAAAACCTTATCTACGCTTGATCGGTGTACCTGAATGTGACGGGGAGAATGAATCCAAGTTGGAAAACACTCTTCAGGGTATTATCCAAGAGAACTTTCCCAATCTAAAAAGGCAGGCCAACATTCAAATCCAGGAAATACAGAGAACACCACAAACATATTCTTCAAGAAGAGCAACTCCAAGGTACATAGTTGTCAGATTCACCAGGGTTGAAATGAAGGAAAAAGTCCAAAGGGCAGCCAGAGAGAAAGGTCAAGTCACCCACAAAGGAAAGACCATCAGACTCACAGCGGATCTCTCAGCAGAAAACCTGCAAGCTAGAAGGGAGTGGGGGCCAATATTCAACATCCTTAAAGAAGGAACTTTCAACCCAGAATTTCATATCCAGCCAAACTAAGCTTCATAAGTGAAGGAGAAATAAAATCCTTTACAAACAAGCAATTGCTCAGAGACTTCATCACCACCAGGACTGCCTCACAGGAGCTACTGGAGGAAGCACTAAACAGGGAAAGGAACAACCAGTACCAGCCACTACAAAAATGTACCAAATGGTAAAGAATAATGATGCAATGAAGGAGCCACATCAATTAATGGGCAAACCAACCAGCCAGTAACAAAATGGCAGGATCAAATTCAAACATAACAATATTAATGTTGAATGTAAATGGCCTAAATGTCCCAATCAAAAGACACAGACTGGCAAACTGGATAAAAAGTCAAGACCCATTGGTGTGCTGTATTCAGGAGCCCCATCTCACATGCAAAGACGCACACAGACTCAAAATAAAGGGACGGAAGAAGATTTACCAAGCAAATGGAGAGCAAAAAAAAAAAAACCAGGGGTAGCAATCCTAGTCTCTGATAAAATGGACTTTAAACCAACAAAGATCAAAAGAGACAAAGAAGGGCATTATATAATGGTAAAAGGATCAATGAAACAAGAAGAGCTAACTATCCTAAATATATACACACCCAATACAGGAGCACCTAGATTCATAAAGCAAGTTCTCAGAGACCTACAAAGAGACTTAGACTCCCGCACAATAATAGTGGGAGACTTTAACACTCCACTGACAATATTGGACAGATCAACGAGACAGAAAGTCAACACGGATATCCAGGACTTGAACACAGATTTGGACCAAGTGGACCTAATAGACATTTACAGGACACTCCACCCCAAATCCACAGAATACACATTGTTCTCAGCACCACATTGCACTTTCTCCAAAATTGACCACATAATTGGAAATAAATCACTCCTCAGCAAATGCAAAAGAACGGAAATCACGACAGTCTCTCAGACCACAGTGCAATCAAATTAGAAGTCAGGATTAAGAAAAGCACTCAAGAAGATGGCTGATTAGGAGCAGCGCAGGATTGCAGCTCCCAGTGAAAGCGTGGAGGGTGAGTGGATGCCGCATTTCCAGACAGATTTTTATTGCCCACAGACCAGGAGATTCCCAGTCAGAGGAGCCCCGTGGGTCGCCAGCATGGCTGGTTTGGCCAGCATGGCTGTTTTCGCTGGCATGGCTGTTTTGCTGGCGCCCCGGCGTGGCGGTTCTCTGTACAAAATACATGGGTCCGGGCGCCGTTTTAGCTGGCGATTGGAGCCCCAGGAAGGCAGAGTTGCCCATTCATCTGATTAAAAAGAGGACTGAAACAGGGAGCCATGCCAGGAGATTCCTGGGCAAAAAAGCACCACGAATCTCAGCACTGCTGTTTCAGCTGGCACAGTGGGTTGCTGCACGGGAAATCACAGAGATCCCGGTGCCTTTTCAACAGACGACTGGAACACCTGGGAGACAGTCGACCGTTCAACTAAAAAAAAAAAAAAGGGCTCTGAGGCAGGGAGCCAGGTGATCAGGCTCGGCTGATCCCACCCCCACAAAAAAAACAGCAATCAGAAATACTCTGGATTGAGAGTTTCACAGCAAGCATAGCTGAACCCAGGGTGGTCCAGCTCTGTGGGGGAGGGGGCGTCTGCCATTACTGAGGCAGTCCACCACTACGGAGGTAGTCCGCCATTGCTGAGGTAGTCCGCCATTGCTGAGGCAGTCCGCCATTGCTGAGGCAGCCTGCCATTACAGAGAGACTCTGCCATTATAGAGGTGGGCCACCATTGCTGAGGCATTTCCAACTACACCCATATAAACAGGACTGCAGGGAAGTTCACATGGCAGCTGGGCGGAGCCCACAGCAGCTCAGCAAAGCCTCTGCAGGCAGACAGTGACTAGGCTGCCTCCTGGCTCGGCAGGGCAGCCCTGAAAAACAGCAACAGCACAACAGAAACTCATAAATAAAGCCCTAACTCCCTGGGACAGAGCACCTGGGGAAAAAAAAGGTGGAGGGGTTTATGAGTTCTGCGTAGCAGACTTAAATGTACCTGCCCAGCAGCCCTGAATGAACAATGGCACTCAGAGCTCAGCACTTGAGCTCCTATAAAGGACAGACTGTCTCCTCAAGCAGCTCCCTGACCCCCGTATATCCAAAGAGTCACCTCATAAAGGAGAGCTCAGACTGACATCTGG
>CAUYLG010020261.1:0-14760 GCA_963573385.1 Cacajao melanocephalus | reverse complement strand
TGTGCAACTAGCATTCAATATTTTAGTTCTTTAAAAAAAAGTTCACATGATGAAATGCATAAATCTTCATTAAAAATTTTTTTGCCAAATTCCTTTTACCAGAAATGTACATCATCAATTCAGTTATATTCCTCTCTAAGTTATCCATTCTCGTTAGCATTTAGTTAAACCTTCTTTCAAGGTTCTTAGTTTCTTTGCATTGGGTTAGTACATGTTCTTTTAGCTCACAGAAGTTTCTTATTATCCACCTTCTGAAGTCTGATTCTGTCAGTTCATTGCACTCATTCTCCATCAGGCCTTGTTCTCTTGTTGATGAGGAGCTGTGATCCTCTATAGGAGGAGAGGCATTCTGATTTCGGGTGTTCTCAGCCTTTTTGCACTGGTTTCTTCCCATTTTTGTGGATTTATCCACCTATCATCTTTGTAATTGCCAACTTTCAGATTGGGTCTGAGTGGACGTCCAGCTTGTTGGTGATGAAGTTTTTTCTGTTTCTTAGTTTTCCTTTGGCGGTCGCCCCTTCCCCTCAGAGCTAGGCCTTCCCTGGTTCAGCTGTGCTTACTGTGAAACTCTCAGTCCTCAGTGCTTCCAATTGCTGTTCTCCTTGTGGGGATGGGACCAGTGGAGACCTACTCAAAGGGCACCTAGTCCCATATACTGTGCACTGAGAAGCGCCGCACCACGCTGGGGCGCCGGCAAAACAGCCGCACCCGCCAAAAGAGTCGCACCGGTGACCCGTGTGGCTCCTCCGCTGCGTATCTCCCAGTTTGTGGGCAACAGAAATTCGTCTGAAATTGCGGCGTCCACTCACTCTCTGCGCTTTCACTGGGAGCTACAATCCTGAGCTGTTGTTAATCAGCCATCTTGGATCTCTCCACCTGGTGATGAAGTTCTTTCTGTTTCTTAGTTTTCCTTTGGCAGACGCCCCTTCCCCACAGAGCTGGACCTTCCCGTTTCGGCTGTGCTTGCTGTGAAACTCTCAGTCCTCAGTGCTTCCAATTGCTGTTCTCCTGTGGGGATGGGACCAGCTGAGCCCGACTCAACGGGCACCCCATCCCGTATACTCTGCACCTAGAAGCACCACGCTGGTGCACCGTCAAAATAGCCGCCCCAGCCAAAAAAGTCACACTGGCGACCCGTGTGGCTCCTCTGCCGGGAATCTCCCAGTCTGTGGGCAAAAAATTCGTCTGAAAGTGCGGTGTCCACTTGCTCTCTGCGCTTTCACTGGGAGCTACAATCCTGAGCTGCTGCTAGTCGGCCATCTTGGATCTCTCCTAATAACTAGATTTAATGCTGTGGTAACAACTCTCTGACATCTTATTATTACTGTAGTATGAGATTACATTGGATTCTTTATCTTCTTTCACTGGTTTTTAAAAAAAATGCTTTTCCTCATTATGCAAGTAATTTTTCTTTATTTCACTATTTTATACAATTGGCCAGACCAAATAACATAGTTAGCATCCCTTAAGCCAGGGGTCCCCAACCCCTGGGCCATGGTTCGGTACTGGTTGGCAGCCTTTTAGGAACTGGGCCACAGAGCACGAGGTGAGCAGTAGGTCAGCAAGCATTACCACCTCAGCTCTGTGTCCTGTCAGATCAGCATCATCATTAGACTGTCATAGGAGTTGAATCCTATTGTGAACTGCACATGTGAGGGATCTAGGTTGTATGTTGCTTATGACAATCTAACTAATGCCTGATGATCTAAGGTGAAACAGTTTCATTCTGAACCATCCCCCACTCTCCCCCAGCCCTGCCTTGGAAAGATTGGCTTCCATGAAACCATTCCGTGGTGCCAAAAAGATTGGGGAGCACTGCATTAAGCAGAGCCATGAATATCAATCTTGGATGCAAAGCCTGGGATTGTGGCTGGGGAAAGCCCTCCTGCTGCTCTGGCCTGGCATTCCAAAGACACTTTCAATTATCTTAACTTATTCAAAGCCTGGATTCTAAAAGCCAATTGGGTTCCCTTTGGCCATTCGTAATTCATGCTACATTCTTCTGGCTAAAAATTGTCAGTAGATTTCCCATTTCCCATGATATGAAAATCAATGTGCAGTGTGAAACTTATCTTTTGATCATCAATCTTAATATATGGCCTAAGTGTCTTGTTCTTTATGCTTTACAGTTTCCATTTCCTTCCCCTTTTTCTTTACACATAATTAGAAAGTCTCTCCCTCATATTCAAAATTTGCTTCATCCTTACGGTTTACCGACCAGTGCTATTAAATTTTTCCTGGTCTCCCCTTCTTCTTTCTGCATTTTCTTATGGTGTTTTCTGTTTCATCTTCTGTTATATTTATTTTTACATGTGTTATACTTTATTTCCTTTCTAATGACTGAATTTAACTTATATCTTTTACTATGATGGGTTAGCGGTGGTTTTGTCTTGTTTCTCCTAGGTTTCCTTGCCTTCAGTACATGCTTATTATAAATATTTGGTTACTGAAAAAAATGGAATGAAATGACAGTGTTATTGACTACCAGACATTTTACTCCTCTGTTGGAATGAACATTTGAGGACAGAGGATCAACTGGAAGTCTAAACAAGTGTGGCATGGCTCTCTGAATCAAGCTGTTCCCAGCAGGGAAAGCTGACGAAACAATCAAGGCTGCAGCTAAGAAATGCTTTAAATCATGTTCCATAGTGGCTCAATACTGACAGGCAAAGGACAGCTCTTACTAGGGAAAGACTTTGCACTGATATGAAATTGAAGAGTAACACAGACGTTGTAGATAGTGACTACAGTTCTGACTCAGAGAACATTTTTCATGAGTTCATAGTGTGAGAATAAATACAGTCAATTCTGCTGTAATGATTGTTTTTAAAAAATCAGAGTTTTTTTTTCCTACATGATTGATATTAGGGAACAATTTGTGCATAATGCAAACTTCAATTTTGCTTATGTGTGATTTCACCTGAGAAATAGTAGGTGTGCACAGAAAATTTCGTCCAGCTAAAATGAGCTGTCTAGGATACACAAAGTATACATGCACACACCTCAGACATTTTCCGACTATCTAACTTTACCACATGCTATGAGCCACACCCATTAATATTTTGTGTTATAACTCCCCCTTCAATTTCAGATAACCCATCTTGCACTACTTCCCAATAATTTACAAGCTGCAGCCTTTTGACACCCAATTCCACAAGCAAACGTCAGGTCTTTTTTCAAGGTAAAATGCCACAGTATTGTACTTTTTATTTATTTTTAACATTTAGCATATTTTAAACTATAGTCTTTATTAGGTTCTTAGCTTTCCTTTTTTATATGACCCTGACAGAGTTTTGATTGTTGTGCCTCTAACCTTAGTTTTCCCACAAGCTTTGTGGTTTTAATTAAGTGATTTTGCCTTGTGTCATGCTTTTTAGGAATTCATATGTCTCATTCTAATAGAACTGACTGTACTAATTGATAACATATGTAGTATGAACTGATTCTTTCCCTCCACCCCCAGTTCATAACAGTGAAAGACTAAGTAGTCTCTTTAAGGAGGAACACAGTATGACAGAGGAAAATGCCAAAGAACTTGTTTAGTGTTTCAAAAAAAAAAAAGCATAAATTTACTGGTGGGAGTCAATAAATTCTAAAACAAGGAGAGACTGAGAAGTAAATATACAAGGCCTGTGGCTGCCTGGAATAAAAATATATCTTACCCTCAAATAACAATTGTGTTTAACATTTTTATGTTTAAGTTCACAATGTGCTAGGCACTATGATAAATGCTTAACATGGATTATGTAACAAAAGTCTCACAAAACCCGATACAGTAGGTATTATTAGTGTCTTTACAGATGAGGAAAGTGAGGCTTAGAGGGGTTAATTAACTTGCCCATGGTCAGTAACTCATAAATGGCAGAGCCAGTTCTTGAATCAAGTCTGATTTAGATCTTAGTGTTCTCTTAGTTTACTTTGTAGATTATTGATATGTAGCTTTCACATGTGTTATTTCATCTGCATTTAATAACTGTCTCTGATTGACATCATAGGCTGTTTTGATCCCTATGATAGATGAGGAAACAAAGCTACTCAGGCTAAGAATGCACAGATCGTCATAGGCAGAGCAACAATAGAAACTCATTCTCATATGTACATCAGAATTTTTTCCTGGGGATTATACATAAAAAGGGAAGAAAACAATTAGAGAATTAGGGATAAGGAGGTGAAAAGAACTACAAAAAGAAGATGAAATGACTGTGTTGGAAGTTGGGGTAAAAAAGAAGGTGAGTTATAACAGTACTTCAGAATTGTAAGGAGAGAGTCTAAAGAAAAATGAACGCTGGAGGACTTGTAACTCTGTGGTACAAAAAGCCTAATCAAATTCTTACAAAGTAATTAAAACCACCAACTTCAATACAAGATTGTAGTAAGAGAAATCTGGTCATGAGCATAAGTCATTAGTAGTAATATGCTCAGAAATCAGAAGGAAAAGCAAGGCGACACTCGAAGAAACTGTAGGAAGGCTTTATTTGTACTTGTTTTGTAGCAGGTGATTTTTTTTTTTTTTAAGGTAGTGAGTTATCTCACAGGCCCTTACAGATGAGCAAGTACTTCATTAGTGTTTGTTATACTGAAAGCTTAATAAATAGTAAGGAGAGTAGTTGTTCAGTTGGGTATTGATTAAGATGAAGTAACAGGAAAAGTAAGGGTGGAATTGCTGAGTAGCAATGAACTTAAAGCAGAAGGTCAGTAAACTCTAGCCAGTGGGCTGTTATCTTTCTACAAGCTGAGAATGCTTTTTACATTTTTAGTAGGTTATTAAAAACAAAAATGAAGTATATTGAAAGAGACTGTATGTGGCCCACAAGGCCTAAAATATTTATAACCTGGCCTTTTACCGAAAGTTTGTCAACCCCTGACCTGAAATATATCCCATGAAGAAAAGTTAGGCTTGTTCCCTCTTAGGAAATTAGATTAGGTTCTGTAAAGTATAATATTTCATAGGGGCTGCATTTTCAAACATGTGCCTTTTTCCCACATGGAGGAAAGAATTGTCATTTATTAGCCTGCTATTTTCCTAGGGGCTTTGCATACTTTGATTGTTCTTACCCTAAGGGAGAGATATTATAACCACTTTACAACTGAAGAAACTAGGCTCATAGAGGCTAAGTAAGCCTAAAATTTTACATTTAAAAAGGATTGAAATATAAATTTGCCTGGCTTGCTAAGTAGATATCAAATATGGGCATTTATGTAAATTTAGTTTGTGTGTAAAACAGAAAAATCATTGTACACATAGACAATAGAGTAGGTTGGAGAATTGTGTCTTTTTTTAACAAAATTAGCACAGGGAAGAATATCTTTGGATAAGTTGTCAAAAAAGCTTATAAATAAAATATAAAGAACAGAAAATTCTAGTCTCATATTCAAAATGTAATATTCACCTAAAAGAAAGATAAGATTCAAGATATTTTTGAAATAAAATACAAAATAAAAAAAGTGTGTTTTGCTTCAATAGAAAGCATACCAGCTGGTACCTTATTTTTGAAATGCAGATATTAAGCAAATATTGGCCCAAATGTCTAACAGTAAAGATTTATGAAGAGAATTTCAGAATGCTATGAAAATATGTAGGAATCTAGGGTAGATTGGTGAGTCAGGGAATGGTTTCCCAAGGAGAGGCCATTTAAGCTGAGATAGAAGATTTAGATAACCAAAGATATAAAAGATAATTATTCTAGAAAGGAAGGAAGAACTTGGCATATTCAAGGAAATATCATTGTATCTTCCAACACATTTGAGGACAGGAATTATATCTGTTTTGTTAATAATTTATATCTAGCTTTGTAAGTACAATACCTGCTGCCATATAGTAAGCCCTCAGCAAGATTTATTGAGTGGATAAGAAGGAATGGATATTTTCCTAGGAGATTCCTGGTATGATTGTGAGTACAGGGATTCTCTGGATGTAGGCTACTTTCCTCTCTTCTTCAGCCAACCTAATTACATTAAGTTCTTCAGGTGGTTGGTAACCCCAGAAGATTACCCTAGGCCACTTTCCCAACACTTCTTAACTGCTGGATGAAGGATTGGGAAAGTGGCTGGATGGAGCTTGACCTGGAGACAGTCTGAACAAAAAATGCAGGAAGAATGAATGTAGACTACTGCCTCAACTGGATCTGCTCCTGAGAAGGAAAAGTGAATTTGCGTTATTACAGTATCAGCAGTAAACCTGAGATAGGATGAATATAGCCACTTAAAAAAAAATAACCAGCTGAGGGAGGGTGTTCTGTGCTATAACACATGATCTTGGGTTCTCTGGTGACTAAATAACACGTGATAATCAGGCTTAGAGATTTAATAAAGAAGTTAAATACTCAAATACTTTGTATTAGTGGAGCTTATTTCTTCAACATCAAATTTGAACTTCCAAATTCAGATAATTTTATTTATAGGTTTGGGTGCATTGAGGAAATTTATAAATAGAGAAGAGGGAGAGGGTTGCATGTGTCCTATGTCTATGAAATAAGACTATAGTAACCACAGTGTTGCAGGACTTTTCAGTTAAATATGGGGTCCTTTTCCCATGGCCATGAGAGTTTAGGCTCGCAGACAGTTTGAAGGGTGAGTAAAGCAGGGTTTTATTGGGTGAAAAGGAAAAAAAGGGGAACAGGGTCTCTCCACAAGGCCAAAGTCCCCTGTTACAGTGCTTCCCACGTTGCCTTTTGAATCCCAGGTTCCACACAGGAAAAGGAGAGGCCAGGCTCCTACCCTCTGCAAAAGCACAAACTTCCCCAGACTCCACTCTAGCGCATAGGCCGGCAGGAGTTTTGCTCGGTCTCCCTCCCACCTAGCTGTCTCAATAGGAGGAACCATTTTACAAGATGTTTACCATACTGGTTTGCAGAATTAAGGAAAGAGAGAGTAACTGTAGGTGAGGAAAAGAATGGGATTTGGAAACAGAATGAAAGAAAATAGATTCAGGGTCATTCTTGAATGCTAGTCTTCTTTGAGTTAAAAAATAGCTGATAGATGGTAGCAACAACACGTGTGTCTCTGATTATACAAGAATTTAATGATACTTGTGTATGTTTTACATAAGCTTAAGGGGTTTTAATGTCTTCCTACTGGATATCATAAGTCTGTTTTTCCTTACTAAAAGAGTAATACTGGCTAGCGGTTAAGGTTAGTGTTTGCTAAGAGTTGGAAGTTTTGTTTTGAACAGTGAGAAAAAAGACACCCCTCCTTACAAAAAATAGAGGTTTGCACAGGGTGTGTTGGGTGGGAGATTAGTGGCACTGGCAGAGTGAGAACTCCTATTTATTTCAAACAGGTTCTTTCTAAGTATTAAAATTTACTAAGATATCAACAATGTCACTAGGCTCATTTCCAGGAGCAGAAGGTATTCTAACTACTGCAGTCAACAACTGATTTGACATAAAATGTCAATAACTTTTTTAATTTTTTTGAGATAGAGTCTTGCTCTATCGTCCAGGCTGTAGTGCAGTGTGGCATGATCTTGGCTCACTGCAATAACTCTGCCTCCCGAGTTCAAGTGATTCTCCTGCCACAGCCCCCTGAGTAGCTGGGATTACAGGTGCACACCACCACGCCCGGCCAATTTTTGCATTTTTAGTAGAGATGGGATTTCACCATGTTGGTCAGGCTGGTCTCTAACTCCTGACCTTATGATCCTCCTGCCTCGGCCTCCCAAAGTGCTGGGACCACAGTCAATAACATTTTAAAAGGAAGTTCCATTCATGTTTATTTTGCCATTTAAATGAATGTTAAGTACTTTAGTTAGCATCATTTTATAATTACTGTTGATATTTGGTATGTGATTTAATAATAGATTAGTTCATTGTGAAAACAAGATTTAAATGTTTTCTTCTCCAATCACTGGAAAAATTTGTTGAAATCACCTTATTGAACAGATTTTTTTTTAACCTCCTTGGAGTACTAATGGTTTTTATTTTGTTGAATGAATGTTTTACCCAAACTTATATGCATATTAGATTCTTTGAAAGCACAATTAAAAATGAAAAATAGACATTGAAAAATTTTTGGGTAATTTCACATATGTTCCTGAAACAACGTATCTATCCTAAATCATTGACTGTTTTAAAAGTAATGTCATGTATTCATTTCCTTATTTTATCTCCTCAGTACACTGTGAGATCAGTGTATAGGGGTGATGCAAAGAGTCATACTCTGACTAATGTGACAATTAAGGATCAGTGAGAACTGGAATTTGCAAAAGTCACTACCAGATAATGTTAGAACTGGACCAGAAGGTAGGAGTTGGTATAAAACTAGACCAGCATGCCTTTTTTTTTTTTTCTTCAAAATGCAGTTCAGATTATTGCTTTTGTAAATTAGGGATTGTGTTTCTTGATTTTTATTAAAGTAGAATACAATGTTAACTGAGTTTAGTTCAAATTAAAAAAAATACTCAGATGTATATGTATATATGTATGTGTATATACACAAGATTTTAAGGATAGTTCTAGTTGTGTGTGTGTGTCGTGCATGCATGCCATGGAAATTGTTAAACCTCAAGAACATCCCATTACAGAGGCAACTACAATAAGATCTAGCCTTTGCCTTACAGACCAGCTGGCTATACCTGTTAGGCTCACAGACATTCAGAAGTTCATCTGTTCCTCAGATTTCTTTAACTATTGTGATCTAGTAGATACTAAATTTACCAACTTAACCATCTTTAAATGTATGGTTTATTGTCATAAAGTGTATTCACGTTGTTGTGCAGTCATCATGACCATACATCTGTAGGAGTTTTTAATCTTCCTGAATGGAATCTTTGTGCCTCAAAACAATAACTACTCATTCCCCACCCTCCAGAGCCCCTGGCAGCCACCATTCTACTTTCTGTGTCTGAATTTGACTATTCCAAGTTCTTCATTTAAGTAGAATCATATAGTATTTGTTCTTTTGTGACTGGCTTATTTCACTTAGTGTAATGGCTTCAGGGTTCATCCAAGTTGTAGCATGTATGAGACATGTCTGTTTCCTTTTTTAAGGATAAATAGTTCCCTTATGTAGACATACCACATTTTGCTTATTCAGTCATCTGTGAATGGACAACACTTGGGTTGCATCAAACTTTTGGCTCTTGTGAATAATGCTGATATGAACATGCGTGTACAAATATCTAGTCTCTACTTTCAGTTCTTTTGGGTATGTATCCAGAAGAAGAAATGCTGGGTCATATAGTAATTCTATGCTTGACTTTTTTGAGGAGCTGCCATACTGTTTTCCACAATGACCACACCATTAAAGAGATGTTTTAAATGAACAAACAAAAAAACCAATAGCAAAATTTTTATAGTCATATGAATTTTAAAATGAACTTTTCTAAAATGAGATGAAGATAGCTGCGTTGGATTTCTTGTGTAGCTAATAATTCTATGAAGTATGGTTTGTGTCCTTATAAGTAAGTGGTAGGCACATTTAAAATTAATATGTTGGTTTCTCTTTGGAAAATTACAGAGTTTGGAGACATTAGGGGAATAATAGATGAGTCTAAATTTTTCAAAAAAAAAAAAAAACAACAACGTAGAGCAGAATACAGTTGGGAAGATTCCCATAGAAATGAAAGAAACAGATACAATTATCTCAGATAATCAATTCTGCTTCCTGAAAGTGTCAACTTTGTTCCCTGATCTAGTCTGCCTTCCAGAATGCCTGCATCGTTATTTTCTTAAACATTAGTAATATGATTGTTATTCCTTATCATCTCCTCAAAGATTAGGTCCAGATCCTTTATATGCTCTCCAAGGCTCCTCACAATCTGGCATCAAGCTTTTCTTCAACACATCTTCTTTTTCTATATTCTATATTGCAGCCACATTGTATATCTCACTATTCCCTGAAATTCACAACCTTCCATATACTTTGTATATGTCTGGAATGCTCTCTAACAACTGGCACACTCCTCACTGTCTTTCAAGACCTGATTTTACTATCTCTTCCTATATGAAACCTACCAGCATCTTCCATAGGTAGACACTTTCCTAGTATGTTGTTCATACCATGATAATAACGTTTACTGAAATGCATTGTAATTGTCTGTTTGTATATCTATCCATCTTGTTAAACTGAATGTTCCCAGAGGAGAGAAACCATGTTTATTATATGTCATCTTGCAAACCACAATACTTTGTAGGAATAAATGTCCAAAAAACACTGAATGAACATCTTATGTGATTTTGCTCACTCTATAGAATGTTTACCTTTAATAAATAACCATTGCATGCACAAGCTAGAATCCCTTTCATAATTTCAGTATTATTAATATACTGGATATATAGGTATTGGATATAGGTAAAAGTATTAAGCATGCAATTTTTTTCTTCATATTTAATATACTGGATATATGTATTAGATATAGATAAAAGTATTAACCTGCAACTTTTTTTTCTTCAGTAGCTTGCTGGTGCTGTATGCAGATTTCCAGACACTGATCTCATAGGCATTCATACACTACCCCAGAGTCCTCTTATCCTAGGAGAAAGTATCTCATAATCCACACTTAAATGTTGATGACATAATACATTATTGCTCCCAGAAGTGTTTGTAATTTAAAAGTGGTTCCTGTGGATGAAAATGCTTAACTCAAAAGAATGAATTAATTTCCAGTGGTAGAATTTTATTCACCTTGTCGCCTGTGTAAATGATATGTTTTAAGGAAACAGGATGATACTCCCTCAACCCTAAAATCACACTGGACAGGCAGGCTTCCAAGAGCACCTCTGAATCATTAGCATCTCCAGAGTAGTGTTAACAGTGGGAATATATTCTGTTTCCTCAGGCTGCTGCTCTAAGGGCTTTGCCCTTTTGAAATAAATTTGTTCTTCTTATACTGCCTCCTCGTAATCTGCACATTCGAGAAATGTGGTTTATTTCATGGTGCTTAGTCTGACTCACAAACTGTTTAAAAATTTCTTTTTTCACGTGTAGCCATTTAATATTTAAACTAGTTTCCACGAACCAGTTATAAATATGAGTGAATACTTATTAGCTGACTAGACATCTAAAAGGATGGTCTTTCTACTAAAAGCAAAATATTGTAGAGTCAGATGTTTGAGCTCTTTTTAGTCTAGATTACTCAAGAGGAAACAAATAACAAGATTCCATTTAATTGCTTGTTATTTTGAAGAAGGAAATATTATGTGTATTTTTCTTCCCCTAAGGGCCATGTCCAGGGCAGTATCATTTTGGTGTTTTTATAGGTCTGTGAGATATTTCCAGTGTTTCAGAACTAAAAAACAAGTGAGACTGGCATAAATCTATCTGGAAAGTATAATGTTTCAAAGCTTATCTAAGTAGTTGTTCTTTCAGGTTGAAGATGTGGTATTATTTGTACTAAAGTCCTATTGATTTAGTAGTTTCATTAAAATTTGTAAACTAATGTATGAGAAGGACATACCTGAATCTAGGCATGGATTATGTAGATATGAAATGTTAATACATATCTGTGTATGTGTAATTGTGTGTATGTGTATGCTTAAGTGTGTTTAAGTTACTATCAAGCATTATAAAGGGGGATGGGTCACACATGCAGGCATAGCATACAAACTGAGCTTGGGCTCTTGTGTTGGTCTGCCTGTGTTTGAGACTTTACCAGGTACTAACTGTGTGATACTGGGCAAGGCACTTCATTGTGCTGTGCCTCAGTGTCCTCATCTATAAACTAGAGATAAAAGTAAATTATTATTAAATATTGGTGACAGTTGATTTAGAGAGATAAAAGAATTACCTTTTAAAAAAGTGACTGTTTTGAAGCCAAATATATTAGTTAATTTAACAGACTGAAGTCATAAAGTTGTTTATCATTAAGAGATTATGGTATAAAGATGGACACAGGTATGTAAAAGTTTATTCTTTATAATATACCTTATACCAAATTTTCACTAATTTTAAAGTCTTCTTTCTCCTGACCATATGTTTATGGAAATGTTCTGTTCTTTGAAACCTTGCTGGGTTTAGAAAATATATGTCCTTTGTCTATTTTTTGATAGACTTCAATTTTGTCTAATCAGTGTTTGAAAGAAATGGCACTTGTATGGACTTCCTTCCAAGAAAAACACTGGGTGTTTCAGGAAGTGGTCTTGGTGAGTCAGAGCATAGTACTTTTTCCTCTGAGTCAGTTTTGAACCTCCTTGACATAAATAGCATACTTTTACCCAAAGTTCTGCTTTTCAGATGTTAAAATCATCACTGATGCACGGCTGCACTAACTGCAGTGCCTTCATTAGATTTTCTGCTCAGTTGGCATTGAGGCTCTTATCTAATTGTGATGGTAGAAATTCTGTGGAATAAATTCCTTTTTAAAATTTCAATTTAATTCTTTGCTTCTCAATTAGTTTCTGTTTCACACCAATTTTGCTTCAGAAAGGAGTGGAGTCAGGTGATCATTTGTGTAAATTATAGAGGAATTTATGTTGGTGATAATATACACTTTAGTCATTAGAATTCTATGGCTTCTCTTTTAGAGCACACATATAACTCTTTATAGCACAATTTCAGTTCAGGGACTATTTTGCAAAAGACTCTACGAGTTTGCCACACCTCAGAGTTGTTTAGAAGATAAAAAAGAATATAGTAGAGTGGTTCTTCATAGCCATATTAAAAACATTAAACATGATAAATAATTGCCAGTTAACTAGATATTGTTAATGTTGAGTTGGTTAGGGAAGACTTTTTTTTTTTTTTTTTTTTGAGATGGATTCTCCCTCTTTCCCCCAGGCTACAGCACAGAGGTAAGATCTCAGCTCACTGCAGCTTCCACCTCCTGCATTCAAGCGAGTCTTGTGCCTCAGCCTCCAGAGTAGCTGGGACTACAGGTGTGTGCCACCATGTTCAGCTAATTTTTGTGTTTTTAGGAGAGATGGTGTATCACCATGTTGGCCAGGCTGGTCTTGAACTCCTGACCTCATGATCTGCCAACCTTAAGTTCTGGGATTACAGGTGTGAGTCTCTGCACCCAGCCGAAGGGTAGACTCTTGAAAAGCGGTGGGAATTGAGGAACTGAGAAATTGCTAAATAGGAGGGATAAAGTAGTGGAAAGGGCATTTAGGGTAAGAACAGACACTTAAAGGTGAGTCAGTCAAGATATGCTCAGGACAGAGTGGTGGGAATGAGGGTTTATATGTAGGTGTATTTGAGAGAATATGGATTACTGGAAAAATTATGTAAGCCATGATTGTGGTGAACATTGGATGGGTACACTAAAAAGTTGTATGTGTGAGTACGTAGTTGATAATATTGTTTAATTGTAGTATATTTCTCTTGAGTTGTAATTGGTTGACTGCAACTGGTTTTTACTTTAGTGAATTTCATTTTATAACTAGTATTTAAAGAAAACATCTGTATTTCTCTTAAATACATAATTAAGCAGGAAAATAAAGGAACTGGTGGATATAGATGTCAAATCATCTATGTGTGCTTTTGCATATAATCTTTATAACAATCATTCTTATTTTACAGATGAGTAAACTGAGGCTGAGAGAGGATAATGACTTGTCTAAGGTCACAGAGAGATGTTAGTCAGGATTTACATTCAGGGCTGCCCATCTTCGTACTATTTTTTTTTTCACTATGGCAAAATATCACAATAAAATAGCATTGGGACATACTCAGTAAGTTTTTATTATTTCCAATAGCTATGAAAAAGCAGCTCTAAGGCATTTTTCTTCTCACTAGAAGTATTACTTTCTTTTAGGAATAGGTCTTTAGATCCTAGGAAACTGCCTTGTGTGTAAGCTTGCTCTCCTCCTCTTGGGGAGCAGCTTTCTGTAAGGTTTATAGGGGAAGTGAAATCAGTGGAGGGATCGTTTGTAGGTTGTGGTGATCCATGCTGTGGATCATCTGTCCTTTGCCCATTTATATTAGGAGATTGGTGGTCATTTTCATTTTTTAAAAAATCTGAAGCATCTGGGCCTTGATTAGTTGGAGTCTTTGATTTTCATTCTTGACATATACAGCAATTACAAGAATATGCTACTTTGTTTTATCCTATTTCCTTCATGTTGGGGAAGCAGTCATGTGGCTCTTGGCAAAACTGACCTTCCCCGAGGTTTCAACAGAGGCAGTTGAGATTAAACACCATTCTTATAAACACTGAATCTCCTATCTCATAAATTTCAAACTGGTGTCCTAGAAAAAATTCTTTGTTAGGATCTGGAATGGAGCAGCTCAGTTCTTAGGAGAGCAAGGGAAGTCATGTTTTTCCCAGCTAACTATGTGCTGTTACGTGCTATTCCCAGGGCTTAGCAGCTAAATTGTTTTTTTTTTTTTTTTTTCTTAAAGAGGATGAAGATTTATTTTTCCATTCCATTTGAGGAAAATAAGGAAGTTGTCTGGTAATAAGAGAGATCAACATGGAGAGGCTGGAGGAGAGAAATGTCTGTTTACTGTGTGGATGAAGTTAATTTAAAGAGGCAGGGTTGGGGAGTATAGTTGACACTGCTTGTTCTTTTTCTCAAGTAGTTCTTGTTAGAAGCTAGAGATGCTGAATATTTTCTGTTTTAACTCATGTGGTTAAAATATTTTCTACTAAGAGTTTAAAATTACCTTTAGAACATTGTTTTCTTCCATCTTTTCTTATATGAAGATTTGAGATAAACCATCTTCATTTGACCACGTAATAAGATATTCACAGGCATAATTTTTTAGAAAAGATTTTCGGAAATTGTAGAGTTTTTCCATTTTACCTTTATCAAACAGTTTCAGAAAGCCTTTTAAAATACATATTTCTTTCATAATCATTCATATGTCCCCATGCTTTTTAAA